>VWPU01003558.1:0-110088 GCA_013398955.1 Callaeas wilsoni | reverse complement strand
ACTGGGGGGCTGCCGTGCTAAAACCCTCCTTTCGGCAGGGACATGCTCAGAGGTATTTCTTGTCCGTGAGCACTGCTGAGACCAAACCTCTCTTACCCTGTTTCTTAGGGCCAGGATACTGTATGGGAATCGGTCCCCTCATTTCACATGGGAGATTTCTCTGGATGGGAGTGGGGAAAGCCTGCAATTACTACAATAAGACATATGGAGAATTTGTGAGAGTTTGGATCAGCGGTGAAGAAACATTTATAATTAGCAAGTAAATCCTTCTTTTCTATGCTTAATAAGTTGAAAAGCCTTATCTTTACAACCTCTTTGCTACTTTATTCTAAAGTAGAATCGAAGTTATTATTTTCAAAAATTGTCCTAACAAAAACCTTTTACTTTCTGCTATTCACAGACCTTTTTCTAATCTTGTGTTTGTTTAAAGACTCTGCTATTGAAGTTTTGGTGAATTCTCTTAATATTTTTTGTGGAAACAAAATTACTGTGGCTCAATCCTAAAAATAATTTATCATGTATTTGACTCTTCCATTTAATATTAAGATAACATTCAGTTTAGGGATCTAGACTGACTGCAATGTGGGATTAAGTCAAATTTTCGTTTTCTCCGTTCTTAAGTTTCTCCTTAAAGTGGAAGTAAATGCTTGAAGGTTATGGCTCCAATTCAGCAATTTAGCTAAGCAAATACAGCATTATAGTATTATGAGTAATTCCACTCCAATTAATGGGATTATTCACAGCCTTCAATTATGCACAGTATTAAGCATAATGCTAAACTTCAGCCTATCATTTTATTAGCACCAGTGGATGATCACTTTCTTCTTATATTGGATTATTGTAAGTCATGCCATGAAAAAGAAAAGGAAAAAAAAAGAGTAGTAAAATGTTTACCACATGTAATTGATAAAGAATCAGAATCTTTTTGGTAACAATGCCAATCAATTCAAACTTTCATTAAGTTAAAGCTTTTGAAAAACTGTGCAGCATAGAGAATTATCACAAAATTTGCAATGTGGTGCAAGTCAGCTTCATCTGTCTGTTTTAACCTCTGTAGAAAGAGGTAATCATGACAGGGAAACTGTTTACATTCCTATCCTACAAAGGTGTTGCAAATATCAGTTGAAGCAGTAAAATGTTCTGATAATGCTATGAATGCTTTGAAGATACTACGAACTCTTATTGCTGTCTTTCCCTGTCTGTGCTACCAATTCATCAGAAACAAACCATTGCTGCTAGACAATGCTAGATTTACAGTCAATACATTGGTTTTATGCAGACTTTTTTGCTTTAAATCATTGACTGTACATAGAAAACAAGAATTTAACTTTTTTGTAAAGCAAGAACATAGAATAAAATTTTCAGTGGATCCTAAATTCACTGCAAAACTAAACATAACTTGGCTTCCGTAAAAGAAGACCAAGCTCATCTTTTTTCACCAATGTCATCTGAACTTTTAGCATCAAATCTAATACTGAGGTGCTAATGCTGAGAGAGAAGGGCTTGCAGTCTTGGTTGCAACAGCTGATGTCTTTTGGAGGACTTCATGAAATAGTTTCGTAAGGAAATCCTGCTTATACAAGGGCACTTGACAAAACCCTTCCTTGAAACATTGGGATGTGTCTCCTGCATAGAGACACGTGAGATGGGAGGAAGGCAAATGAGCCTCCTGCACCTTTTCCTTTCTGGGCACAGCTGTCAGAATTCAACACCATCTTTTCATGTTCAGGGAAATACAGATGCTGTGCCCTGACATGGGAAAAACCTTTAATAACCTTTAATGTTAACTTTACCTCCGGGTCATGCAAAACTATAAACCCCAGATTATCTGCAGTCAATAGCAAAAGTCACATTTACATTACCTGGCTGAAAAAATAAACTAAACCCACGTTAGTAGTCTGGGGTTTGGCCCATAGACTATACTACAAAGTAAAGAAAGAAGCATATTGTTTCATTTCAAATCTTTGTTCTGATTTTCTTTCTTTTGGTTGGATTCCCTTTGATCAGTGTTTCATCACATCCACATTTCTGAAATGCTGGCTCCCTCTAAAGGAAATTATATCTTAAAGCAAGAATGCTGTCTGCCAGTTCCAGCAAATTAATCTTGCCACTGTAAAAACAATTATGCATAGCATGGATTTCCCTTACACGTGTCTTTAAGAATATTTATTTATCCCACACATACCATCATATTATGATAATGTGTATTTAAGTGATGCATGTATATTTATATTTTCAGTATGTGTCTGGGAATGACCAAAGAGCTACAAAAGAATACACAGTAAAATGTATTCATTTTACAAAAATAAAACTAATTTAATACACATCAAATATTTTACCTTGTCCTCTGAAATATCTGACATTGGTCACTGCCTAAGTGTATCATATATATCTACGCATTCCTATGTATACACACAATTCAGTTTAAAATCCTTCGTTAACAACTTGCATTTTAATTGAAAAATAGCTCAAATCTGAACAGAAGAAATTATTGCTCTAATATAAATTCTGAAGGCATTGATCATCAAGATTTTTAATTATGTAAAAGGAACAACATTTCGTGTTAAGCATTGTACTTCCTGCTAAATTAAGAATGCGAGTCAGCACTTGAGAGTAACTGTAAAATGTCAGAATACAAATGCTGTATTCAGTCTATGAAACAGTTTTTTTATTTGGGGCTTTTTCCTCCTTCCTTTCCCAGATCCTCAAGTGTGTTCCATGTAATGAAGCACTGGCACTACGTGTCTCGATTTGGGAGTAAGCTTGGATTGCAGTGCATTGGCATGTATGAGAATGGGATCATATTTAACAACAACCCAGCACACTGGAAAGAAATCCGACCCTTTTTCACCAAAGGTAACTCAGTGTGCAGCGACACCCTGCACCTCTGTGGCACACAGCCAGTCTTTGCTGAAACGCTGTCGTGTTTGTCTGAAACCCCCATTTTCCTTTCAGAGGATGATAAACCAGTTAGGCTCCAGGACGGTTTTATACCAGCCACCGACACAATAACGTTTGCCATTTCATTGACACCATTATGGCCAGTTGAGAAGTTCTAAAGGAGGTACAAAAACTCACAAACCTTTTGCTCATTTTGCATGGATGTTTCAGCTCTGTCTGGCCCCGGGCTGGTGCGGATGATCGCGATTTGTGTGGAGTCAACCATCGACCACCTGGACAAGCTGCAGGAAGTGACGACTGAGCTAGGGAACATCAACGTGCTCAACCTCATGAGGCGGATCATGCTCGACACGTCCAACAAGCTGTTCCTTGGGGTCCCTCTGGATGGTACTGACAGCTCCAGTTTTATGCCTTAAGATGGGTCCCAAGTGCATATCCAAGGAAAATTCACTGATATCGCTCAGCAGTTTTGTCTCAAAGAAACAGAGCAAGACCAGACTCTTGTATCACCATATAATTAATTGAAATTGATTTATTATCGTGTTAGTTATAAAAGAGTTTTATATGACCAAAATATACGTTAGCTTGTCACTCACCTTCATGAATTATACCATTTAAAGAGATTTTTATGCACCAATTTGGTACAATTCCAATATTATATTGTATTCATGCAAGAATCTGAAATCTTTACACCAAACGAAATGATTGCTCTGAAAAGTTCACCTTAAAATTTATGTTTTCTACAATTTCTTCAGCCTCAAACCATACAACATAAATAATATTCTCAGGATGTCTCCATTGCCCCATTTCAGTGTTCTGCAGTAGTTCTGCTTCTGCTCTCCTGTGGGAGACTCTTTGGCTCTGGCTGACACACCTCTGTGTCCTTGTAGCAAGTTACCAAGGGTTTCTACAAAGATCTAGACCTTTTTCACAGTGTGCTACAGGTGTTACCTACCAGCTGCTTATTGAATTGCCATGAACTTAGTGGAATAGGGAACACGACCTTATCATTAATTTTTGTGAAGGATTTATCTTACTTGACTGTTGACTTTTTTTTTGTTAACATTCCTTTTCAGAAAATGCCATCGTGCTTAAGATTCAAAACTACTTTGATGCATGGCAAGCACTTTTATTAAAGCCTGACATATTTTTTAAGATTTCTTGGCTGTGCAAGAAATACGAAGACGCAGTGTGAGTATCAACCATGCTACAAAGCGTTTGCATGAGATTCTTCCTCTCTGTGAAGGAGCATTTCCCTTGATGCTTTCCTCTGCCTTTTAGAAACTGAACTGTGGCACTTGCAAAGGTGGCTGCTGAAGTGCCCAGCCTGCAGACACAAGACAGAACCAGATTTGTCACTGGGGGTGCAAGTGGCTGAATCCCTGGTCCACCTTAAAGCTTTGTCCACCCAGTCCCAATTTATTCACCAAAATATTGGTTCATGCCCACTCAAATGGGAAACTAAACTGACATCACTGGCTCAGTTCAGACAAGGAAAAGTCATCATATTGTCTAATATTTGCTTGCTAGTTTTATTATGACACTGATTACTGCTGTATTCTGTGATGCTGACAATAAATTATTACGACCCAGCTATTACCAGAAAGCCCCTGCAAGCAAATATTGATATTTCAAAAGCATTCACATAAAAAAAGGACTTATTAATAAACCTTTTTCTGCAAAGAAAAAAAAAAGATAAAGATTTCTGGACTTAAAGCAATGCAAAGAACCACCACAGGATATGAAGACTTCTGATATTCTTCTGAAAAACTTTGTAAAAAGGACCACTTGCTATTTCTAATACATAAAATATTTATAAATACTGAGATCTTTATGGGGATTGAAGTTTTAAACGCATTTACCCTACAAACACAGTCAAATTATCTATCTCAACAGTAACAGAAACACACTTGAAAAGCCTGACAATTTCATTTAAAAGCTTTTCAAAACACTTTTTAAAAATAACTGCCTTCAAATCTGTCCCTGAAAATCCCCCCAAAATTTATAACAACTGTTGAACGTTGCCTTTTCCACCACTGAAATATGAGCTGTTGACACAGGATCACTATTTAAATATGAAAAGTTTAAACTAACTCTACCTCCAAGACATAATTTTTCTAATTCTTGTCTACATTTTTCTAAAAATCCATTATTTTCTCTAAATCCATTTTACTCACTAATAAAATGCAGTATAAAATACACGGAAATAAACAAATTCTTTGGAAATGGTAATAAACTTTTAAAGACTTTATTCTTTAATAGTGTATATAGACACCTTTTTTTCCTTTTGAGTCTACTCTATAAAAAGAGATTAAGATTTCATTCCAGACTGACAAGCAATTATTTAAGAATAATAAGAAAATACCGCCTTGCCTTAGCATTACTACTTTTGCGGAGAACTACATAACCTTTCTTAGGGATACTTCATTTCTGCCATCCTTAGATGCTTTTGTGGCATATCTCTGTGTTTCTAGTCATGCCCTGGTGCAGATATTTATCAATATGTTGGATTTCATCTGTTTTCAGCAAGGATCTTAAAGGAGCAATGGAAATCTTAATAGAACAGAAACGACAAAAGCTTTCCACTGTTGAAAAGTTGGATGAACACATGGATTTTGCATCCCAGTTGATTTTTGCACAGGTATTGGAATTTATTTTATTATATTGGAACTCCAAATATGGCTAATTTCGGTTTTTCTGACATTCTCCTGAACACACTCTTTGCAATTTAAACTTCATATGACATTTCTCTGAAAGTCATGTCATTTTAAAGGGATGCTGATTAGTTGGTGCTGTGGACCCCTGACAGTGATTCAAATAGGAGTACTTGTATTCCAGGATCAGGTGCTTGTCATATTCCTTTCATGCCTTAAACAACATCCCTAAAACCCTTGCATCTATCCCTGAGTGTCCTTCAGTCTTTCCCCAACCCCAGTGTTTTATTTAATGTCTTGCCTTTGGTTTGCAAAGGTTTCAAATGCTATGTAAATCCTATCTAGTATAATCCCTGACAGCTCACAAACTCTGTGAGGAAATACAATAAACGAATAAGAACCCGAGCTAAGAACACACATTCCTGCTTTTCTGTAAGACAACACACACCCATCAGAACATGAGCTTTCTATTTTTCTCTGAAAGGCAAAAAAGAAATGCTATTTAGCATAAGATAGACTGTCAAAAAATTGTGCAGTCTATAGGACCTTTGTTGGCATCAGAGGTCAGCAATCAGTATTTTCTCCAAAATTTCCTTTTTTTTTCCTCAGAACAGAGGGGATCTGACTGCTGAGAACGTGAACCAGTGTGTGCTGGAGATGATGATTGCTGCTCCTGACACTCTGTCTGTGACGCTTTTCTTTATGCTAATCCTGATTGCAGAGCACCCCACAGTGGAAGAGGAGATGATGAGAGAAATTGAAACTGTTGTGGGTAAGCAGGAGCTGCAAAGTCAGTGATGTGGGAATATAACTTTGCTTCAGCAGTGATCTAATTTCATTTACCAAAACCTGAAAATTTTAAGCGTTTTCTCCTAACAGAAGTGGTGTCTGCTGTAAAACATATGAACTATTGCATGTAAAAAATGGTACTCAAGAGCGAATGAAAAAAAGGATGATCAGTTTGAAAAATAAAATAGGAATCATCAGAATTGATAATCTATTAGAAAGAATGTGGTATATTCTCTTCTCAGCAACCACTGTGCAAATCAGCATTCACCTCAAGTTTCACTGAAATTGTTTTCCAATTACTTTGAAATAGCAAAAAGGGGCACTTGTTTCAAATACTTCTAATCACCAATATTTCTCCGTGATAAAGTACAGAACTTCTCTAAGTTTCACTATGACTCTAGAAGGGAAAGACTAGACAAAATTAAAATTATATTCTGCTGTCATCCGTTTTGATCTCAAATTGGCCTCCTCTAAGTACTAATTACTAACTATTCAAAACACAATCAAGATATTCCAAATTTGTATTCTTCCCCTTCTGTAGACTTCATTCAAAGCCTGACACTGAACCAATATAGAAACTAATTTCATCCACTCTATTTAAGATTTCCTTCTGGTCTGTTAAACACTGGAAAATGTATCACAAGTCTTTCACTCTTTCTCTAAGGTACTTTTAACACTCCTTATTTTACTGTCCTGTGCCGGTTTGGACACAAATCCAGGAGGAAACAACCCGAGAGGGATGTCTCCCTCTCTCTCTCTCTCTCTCCTCCTGCCTGCCAGGCAAGCAGGCCCCGGCAGCACCTCCCCCACGGGTTCGGGAAAATAATTTCTCAAGTGAAAGTGAAAAAAACTATTTATTTAACAAACAGAGTCCCCTGCTGTCACGGGGCAAAGAAAAGAAATATTGAAACCCCCTCCCCTGTCCCATAGAAGAGGACTATGGATTTTAGAGTCCTTTCTGTAGGTAAAACCTGCAGTCCTGAGCTGGGCCGGGCCAGGCAGGGTCCGACGATCCCCCTTGGAGGGTCCCGCCGAGCAGGTCCGGAGATGGGAGCTGGTCTGGGATGAAAAGCAAGCCAAAAACAGTCCAAAAAGGAACAGAAGCCGCTGAGGCAGATCACAGTCCCTTCTCCACTGAAAGCCAAAGAGACTAGAGAGCAAAAGTCCTCTAACCAACAAATGTTGTCAGAATCTGGAGACAAAAGAATGCAAAACATTCTAGTTGCAAGGTCAAGCTGGCCGCTTTGAAGAGTTCTCTCGGCTTCTCTCTCCCCCCTTTGCAATTTAAAGGTACACTAGAATCAAGCAGGCGATGGGGAATACAGTATGGTCATAGAATCACCCCAAGACATTGTCCTCATGAGAATACTCACTTATTCATTTTCCTACTTCTTTCTGAAGCCTTACCCTCTAAGGCAGTGGAACGTGGTTTCTTCCTGAAGGAAATGCCCAGCCAGGGTGGCAAGCTGCCTTTTGTCGGGCAAACCTGGCACTGCAGCAGGGAGCCTGCAGCCCCCGAGCTCCCCGGGGCTCGGGTGCAGTGATGCTCCCGCTGGCAGCGCCGGCACTGCTGGAGCTGCCTCATCCTGCCTGGGAGAGTCAGGCCTCGGGAGGGCCCGGGTGGACACCCTACCACACCCAGCCACAGGGGAAAACTCAAGGTGCCTACAGAATTAGCTCCCAGCTGCAGACTAACCCAGATTCTGTTTGCTGTCAGCTCTCGGAACGTTTATCTGCGGTGCCTGGTTGCTGTCTCATGCACAGGCCAGGGAAGGACTCCCAGAGGTTTGTGCCGACAAGAACAAAGACTCTGTGTGTTAAGAAGAAGATCATTAATTAATAGACTAGGGTTTAAGCTGATGAACAGCATACCAGATTTCCTCAACAAGTAAGGCTGCATAAAACTCCTTAGAAGATCTTGGATGCTTCCTACAACTTCAGAACATGAGAATCTTCCCAAAAAGTTCTGATATTTGTACAATGAAGCTGTTAAATTCCTAACCAACTAATCTCTTCACCATCTGCTTTATTCCACAAGGGGACAGAGACATACAAAGTGATGACATGCCAAACTTAAAAATCGTGGAGAATTTTATTTACGAGAGCATGAGATACCAGCCGGTTGTGGACTTGATCATGCGGAAAGCGTTACAGGACGATGTCATTGATGGCTACCCTGTGAAAAAGGGCACAAATATTATTCTCAATATCGGACGTATGCATAAGCTGGAGTTCTTCCCAAAGCCAAATGAGTTTTCTCTTGAAAATTTTGAGAAAAATGTAAGTTTTCCATCTTATTTCTTAAAGAAATTTGGATATTGTTTGTTGTTAATGTCTCTTCTTCTTACTTTGCTCAAGAACTTTGTGACCATAGGACTGTTTTCCCTTTGTCTAAGTGCCTAGTTAGCTGTACAATCTGCTTTTTACTGTTGTCATTATTATTACTAGAGCTGGGCAGATATTTTCCTGTCAATCTGTCTTTTAAATAAAAAATAATTCTAACATACAAAACAGTTCTTCCAGACATAATAATTTTGATTAAAAATCTCTGATTAAATTTTTCAGACACACAGGGTTGCCATTATACCCCCTGACAAAATAAAGAGGCTTTAGGGGGCTAGAGCCATGCCAGCAGCCAACGCAGAGCTGAGGCTGCCTGAGGATTCTCTGGAGAGGTGAAGCAGTGCAGTAACTTCCAAGAGAATGAGGATCTAGTACCCATGTTGGGTTTGTTTTTTTTTAATGATTGTTCCTAAATAAAAATATTTTATAGACCATAATGAAAATTTAAGTTTTAACTAACTTAATAGCACAGATGTTGAGTAATTAAGTTCCCATGCAGCACTGAATTCCAATTGAATTTCTATTCTAACTACCAGAAGAACTATAAGCAAAAGCAATATGTGAATATTTTTTCCTACTTGTAATCCCCTAATATTCAAATCATCCTTCAGATTATTTACTTAGACCTCTGCTCTTCTGACTACTGATGAAATAATTGGTTTTGGGAAACTGTATTTGTTCAGCAACAATAAATAGCCAACTTTGATACACCAAAAATGGACTCACCAGGAAAAACACCTGAAGAAACAGCTAAGAAAAAGAAAACCCCAAGAGATATGAATGTTAAAGCCAGAAAAACACCTTTAAGGTTTACCTGTTTCTTACGAAAAAAGCTAAAAGTATCATATATGCCACGTGCAAAAATGAGCATTAATCCACCTGGTTAATATTTCTAACCGGCTGTTTGGTTACCCAGAGCAAACTCTGCACACAGCATTAAAAACAACAGCTCAAAAAAAAGTCTTTGTAGAAAATTCAAGAAGAGAGTAAGTGATGAAGTTTATCAAAATTACAATTCACTGTGAATAGATTCCATTTTGCCACCCATTATTTACATTCCAAGTATTTCTATCAAAAATGGATATCTCGCTTAATTTATGAGTACGTTTTGCTACTAAAAATATTTCCCCTTGACCAAATGTTTAGCCACACATTTTCTATCCGACTTGACGCATTCTGTTTGCCACATAATTGTTCTGGCAGGCACAATTTTCCTCCAGTTCTCTGGGTGAATAGCAATCCACAGCATTATGTATGATAAGATGCCATTGTTAGAATCTAAACATTTTTCCATTTTCCCAGGCTGGGCATTTGCCATTGTGCTGTACTGCCAGCTGCTGTACTTGCTCTGTGTTATAAACACTTGTATTTACATATCATTTTTCAAAAACAGCTCAGTTTATTTGAAAAAAAAATTAAACGGAAAACTCTTCTGTCAGTCTGAAAATAAGAAAAAATGAGACACTTTTTTCCAAATTATTTGATATAAAGCAACCTTTTCTACTCTATTCTTGTTAAATAGGAAATGAGAACATGGGTCATATCTGACTTTTTAAAAAGGAAGTTACACAGATGAAAAAAATAATTTATTTATAAGCAGACTTCCTTTTTAACTGACCTACTCCATGGCAATAAAAGTAGCAGAAACTGGCTGTTCATTCTTCAGTAGCCCTAGGAACCCTGCATTTAGTATTTCAGCTGACAGGATAGAAGACAACAATTTTATGAGTGTTATCTCTCTATTAGATATCAAAAATTTTAACATTTAATTTCATGATATATTAGTTCTCAGAAACTAATGGAGTAGGTGTATGGCTTTGTGAGTATCCTTACACAAGGCATCAGCCTGTATTTCAGATATTTATGAGCTTTATAATGAACATTTTCTGAAGAAGTTTTTAATGAATTTTAATGCATTTGAAGAGCAGAAGCTTCACTCCATTTCACAGCTTGTGGTAAAATCCCTGTAGTTCCCGGGACAAACAGACAAATGCATGAACACAATTCAATTGTTTAACTGAACAATCCCTGTTACCTCAGAATTTCCAAAGGCTGGTCCATACTTCTGTCAGTGTCTGTACTTGGGCCTGACTCAGGCGGGATTTCCAGTGTGGAATGAGTAATTGCTCCTAAAGATTATTTCCACAGGTTTTCAGAATTTATCTACTACCAATTTCCATCATTATTTTCACTACTTTTATGGAGAAAGATCTGTCTCTGAGTTTATTCCATGCTGTTCTCTGCAGGTTCCTTCACGCTATTTCCAACCGTTTGGATTCGGCCCCCGGAGCTGTGTAGGAAAGTTCATTGCCATGGTAATGATGAAGGCAATCCTAGTGACTCTTCTGAGGCGGTGCAGGGTTCAGACAATGAAAGGAAGAGGCCTGAACAACATCCAGAAAAACAATGACTTATCCATGCACCCCATAGAAAGGCAGCCCCTGCTGGAGATGGTTTTTACACCCAGAAGAAATGCAACCGAGAATCAGGGTGATAGAATGGATCAGCACTAAAGTTACAGAGCCTTCTCAGCCACTAAGAAATACTCATCAATCCTAGTTAAATATAGAAAGTAAAACGTTTTGTTGCCCCTAAATGACTACAGCTTCAGGTAACACCTTGTTCTGCCTGTACAGCAGAACCACAGGCCCCAGCTGGAAAGACTAAAAGACCAGAATAGTTCTGTTGTAGATGATGACATGCTGTACAATTCCTGATTATTGTTTAAAACCATAGAGTTCAGACAAAGTTATGCCTTCCCTTTCAAACACTGCCAGTTCAGAGGTTTGAGGGTCAACAAAAGAACATATCTGGTGTATATTTAATTCCAGGACTACACAAGTTCCTTTTCCCCTCCCCGAAGCTGGACCTAGCAGCATTTGACTACTGCAAAAGCTCTCGTTATCTGTTTTTGAAACAGTTGAATAAATAATACTAGTTCATTTCAAGACTAAGAAACAATTTAAGATACTTAAGGCATCTGTAAGTTGTAAAGAAATGTTTGAACAAGAAGTCATTCAAACATTTTTCTTCACCATGTTTTGCCGTCCTATTAAACAGATACCAAAGAGTTACAGTGTCACATAGATTTTACCAAGAGCAGTAATTTTCAGAGCACTAGGTAATAATGGCAGTTGAGATAACTGTTCTAGGTTTTTAAAACCCGGTGTCCTGCTGCAGGGGATCTGTAAACGTCTTAATAAAGGCCTGGTGAGAATGAGGTAGTGAACACCAAACATGACCACCAGTATTACATGGGTGGGGTAGCTCTCAGCCCCACCTCCCCACCTGATTAACTGTAGAAATATCCCACCTCACCTCAGTTTGAGTGAAGAAGGCCAAATTCCCTCCAAGCTGCCCAAGATGTGCCAAAACCTCTTTTGACCTGGTTTTAGTTGCTCAGTTTGGAGTTGTTGCCCATGTTCCCACACCACAGCAGGAGAGTGTCCCTCCCTAATTTTCCAAGTAACTCCCATTGCTCCTCCTGGAAGAGCTGTGGCTGTGTCCTGCTCTTGCTCCATGCCCACCGATGGAGAGGGGTTCTGGGGCTTAAGAAGAGAAACACTGACACAAGAGGCAGATTTTGCTGGGCAAATGCCCAGAGTTTTGCAGAGACAAGGAGAAAAGTTCTGAAGTAACAAGCAGATTTCTAGAAAATGTTTTTCAAGGTGTTTTTTTGCATACACAGGTTTTTATTTTAACTATAAATCAGGCTGAGGTTTATACTTAATCCTTAACAGGAAAAAGTGACAACTACTCAACCCTTCTGTTCAGAATTGACCCATCTTGAAATCTGTACAATCTGGACATTGATATCTCTACCAGCCTAATGAGGAGTTGCTAGCTTGGTCAAGAAGAAAAATATCTTCCTGGCTTAATGACAACATTCCTTGACAAAGACTTTCCATTTTCATTAAGCTTGCATTTTCATACTGTGTAACACAAAGAAAGGGATTTTCCAGATAAAGTGCCTTGATAAAGACAACCAACCAATGTACAGTAGGCTTTATATTAAACTTTTCCTTCCAAGACATTTAAGCTGTAATAGAAGGCAAGAAAAAAAAGGGGGGAAAAAGAGAAAAATTTTGTCTTTACTTTGAAAATATAATTTAATTAATTAATCTATTCCTTCAGACCACTGATCTCAGGTGCAAGTCCAGCAGAGAAAGATCCATCCAGTAGCACAGAAAATCTGCAGAAACCCAACAAATAATCATGTGCTCCACCCAAAGGTAATTAATTAGACTGGAAATGGTGACAAGAGGAGCTGCATATTTAGGGTAATTCTCAAAACGACCTAGAAATTTTCTGCAGTAATTTAAAAAAAGAAATCAAACTTGAAAGCAGAAGAATTTATTGCAGGTAGGCTACTTTTAAAACTTTCTCCATAACTTTTGCATTATACCAAAAATTACAATAGTGAAGTGCAATCCTGTACTACCTGTACATACAGACAAAACTAGGCACTTGAAGACATGCAGAAATAGGATTTAATGGTAAGACTCAATGGTCTTTTCCAAATTAAAAGATTTTATGTTGCTAGGACTTCTACCTTTTAAGTCATGAAGTGACACAGTGGTATGAATCTTTAGAGCATCTAATGTAACCTCTGTTTCCATGTTCTTTGTAGGAAATTGTTAGAGCAGTTGGGAGAAGAAAAAACAACAAACAAACCCAACTACATTTAAAATCTTTTTACTCATTCTGTATTATAAAACACTTCAGGGTACTTCAGTGGGCAAGTATTTCTTATTTGCATAAGAACTCTGAAAAGAAATCCACTGAAGGGTTTTTTCCTTGGGAATAAACTATTATTTTATACACAGGACACATATCTTTGCTTATTTCACACACAAAACCAATTTTGTAGTGATAATTTACTCTCTGATTTTCCCACCTCATAATTATAGGCCTCCTTCACGTAAAATTTTTCACAAGCTTGAAATTAATAAATTATAATTCAAATTTTGAAGCACTTTTATGAAATCAAATAGACAAAAAATGCATGCTGCTCTGATTTCTTGAATGTATTCTATATTATTGAATTTGTAGGCTGGAACTTCAGAAACATGATTACCATAATTACTCTATGGACAAAATAAAGCAGTATCCTTTTTTACTTTTTGTCAGCAAGGCAACAGAGTTATTTCCCCTTGTGTTTGAAGTACATTCTTCCTGATACGTTCTGAACATAGCGTTTCTGGTTCCTACAGCATTTTAGTTTTGTCCACATCTGGACAGCAGAGCTGTAATTCATCTGAGCCACCAGCTCATCCGAGTCCCCTTCTCCCTGACTTTACTGTGGCTGTCCCTCAGTGGTCTATTTGCATGAATATTTGCACTGCCAGGTCCATTTCCCCATCCCATAATCTCACACGTGCTTGAGAGCTGCAGCTGGGGAAGCAGCATTTCGAAACTTGCCATGTGGGTATGAACAGTTTTTCAACCTTTCCACTGTACAGAACAGAGCAATGACTTTGAGCAGTGTTTTACTACCAGGTACTGTAAAAATTCAGGTGGCTTTTTAAGCTACATCAGGTCCATGGTGGTCAGGTGCCATTAACGTTCAAAGCATCGACACACAACAAACGTGACCATGTTTTATACACCACTGTGATTATGGGCTGTGCACAGCACACGGGTGTGGATGTTGCTAGAAAATAAAATAAACGTCAAATAAAGTTGTATGCAAAAGAGTTTAAAGTCATGTTTTGTCATGTTTTCCCAGTCTGAGAATCACAAGATAGTATGGAAAATTGTATGAGTGTGTCTGCATGCATGAACTGATTATTAATGTATTAGGTACAAGGATGAAATCTGGGATGTCCTAAAATCAAAATTCCCACTGATTTTAGGGTGTATATTATTGCCAAGATATTTTTCATGATAGTAAGAAAGCATAATTAAAATAATTTAAGTTCGTACAGGACTATTTGCCTAGGAATGCCCTTTGTCAAAGCTTTAAAAGAAGGGAGAAGAGGTAAGTTTTGGTGGTTCTGAAGATAACAGATATTTGTGAATACAACCAAAAAAGTTTGGTTTGGTGATACGAAAAAAGGACTCAGCTATCAGAGAGAAAAGTATCTAAAGTAATAAAAAAATTGAAACAAAAAAATAATTAAACTGGCTATACAGTTCAAAGCAAATTTCATCTCAATTTCTACTCATAGCAAGATGGCATGACAAATTCAGTTTGTCTCCAATGCCTAATTTATTTCACTGTCAAATAAAAGCTTTCAGAACGATAAATCTTACATCTGGCTAAGTAACAGAACTGGAAGGTAGTAAATGACACACTAAAAAAAAAATTTAAAAATCACAAGAACTCTTTAACATAGCCACAAATAGATTTTTCAGTTAGTAACCTGATCTTGAGATGCTCCCAGTGAAAATATTTATCTTAGAATTTTACAAGCTTTATTAGTAATTTTTAAACATTAATAAACAATTTTCATTATATAGATTGTTCACTTTCTGTATTTTCCAATAAAATCCAGTGTTATAGTCTCAGTTACTATCCCATTAAATTCAATTCTAACCTCAAAAGAAAATTCCACTTGACAGTTTCCAGCAGAAAGGAATAAATTACTGTTCCATAAAGGAAAATAGGTTTGGGCCAAATCTGCTTGAAATAAATTCTTCTGTAATTTAAAACTGGAATTTGCTCCTGACATACAATTTTAAACAGGCAGTTACCCAGGAATTAAGAGCTCAAGACTGTTAGGTGATGTTGTGTTGAGCCCTATCTACTGTTATTGTAAGCCTTAAAATGTATGATATCCATATATAAAAGTGCAGGGTTTGCATGCTGTTATAACCGTACCTTTTCAAACACAGACCTTCAATTTTACAGTATCAGCAAGCAGGGGATTCCACAAATCTGTTCTCCTGTGGCACTCATTCCCTTCAGATACATCAATGACTCAGAAAGGAACCAGTCACTCATAAAACCCTCGCTGCTTCCCTAAGCTCAGGTGATGTCACGCTCTCCACGTTTTTGCTGCCACTCTTTAGCTGCAGATAACTTTCTTTAATCGCTGCACCAAGCCCGACAGCGCCCAGCAGACGGCGAATTCCTGCTGCCACGAGCACAGCTCAGGCACGGCCGAGGCCCTGGTGATGGACAAGAGCCAACAGCCAAGAGACTCCTGGTCTCACTCAGTTATTAAACACTGCTTTAGGAAGACGTGGAGTCCTTCTGGAGTCATTCAAAGTGTAGAGATGGAGAGAAAACCAGCCCATGGACAGAATTTATTGGCAATAAATTATTCCGCTTATTTGTTATTCCATCTATTTATTGTTCCAATTAGTACCGGCATAGAACATTTTCCAGTGTCATCTATTGCTAAAAGTATTCTCCCAGTTTAGTAGAGTGGAATCTTTATGTACTATCTGGCATCAAGATCAGCAGAACCTTACTTGGTAGGGCTCAAAACGATTTCTGAGAAACTGTAGGGCTTTGTTGGTATTTGAAGTATAATTCAATCTAACAATTAATTGGATGCATTGATATTAACACATTCTGCCTTAATACAATGTTTTCCCTGTTGCTGGCTTAATTTAATGTAGTGCCTCTGTGGCATTATTCCATAGTCCATAGCAGAACAGCACTCACTAAGGAAACATTCTGGTCTTTGAAGTTAGATTTTTATGAGTAATGCAGGTCCCAACACCTCATGCAGCCTCACCACACTTCTGCAGAAGGTACCAACTTATTAGCCCAAGAACTGAGCAGATCTTCATAATAACTCTTTATTCTTTAAATAATTGCTGGTAAAAATCCAGTCAGATGCAAAATAGGACGTATTTGGCACAATGTGCACAAGTCCATTAAAATACCTGATTAGAGCTGAAATACCTCCCATCGGATTTCAATCATTTAATTCCTCTTTAATTTTAGAAGGGCTGATTAGCATTTCACTCAATGCCTTATAAACTTACCCTTACCTTGTAATGATATGTAGATGGAGTTGAATTTCATTCTCCATTTAGCAGCCATTGAAAGATTCCTGGCAAGTAATTATAGATCAAAATAACTATATTCAGAAGCTGCACCTTCTAACACCTATCTGCATATTTGTATTTATAGTCATCCTTTTTTAATTCCAATAAATGTTGGAAGATATTTTTCAGTGTTAAACAATAGTTCAAGAGAGACATGAGAAGAGTATAAATCAGTATTATAATATTAAGTATGGTGCTAACTGCATTAAGAAAATTGCCACTTACTGCCATTTGAGAAAGCACATAATTAAATTTTGCAAAAGAATTTGGTCCAGCTACTGAATGAATTCTAAAGCAGCTGCAAATGGATCTTTTTCTGTTTGATGTGAAATGTTTTCAAATGGAATATCACCAGCTCAGATGTATAAATACAAATGAAACTGTATACATTGTCTTCCATCTAATGTGAAGGACAATGCAAAGAAGATAAATTCATTCTACAGAAATGTTAGCAATCCATTATATTACTTCACCTAAAGATCTCAAAGCATGATATAAGTACCAATTAAATGTTTGAAATGAGGCTGATTTGATAAACTGCTGCCTCAAGGAAAGGTTACAGTAAAAAAATAATGTAACTGTGTAGCTCTGGAAATAATTGTTTGTGGGCCCCTTCACTCAAACAAGGTTTGGTCAAAACCCCAAGACATCGGGACCACAATCCATTTTAAATGTCTTTGCTCAGATGCCAGGATATGTTTGAGTGTGCGTCTAGGAGGATGGTGTGAGTAAACGAGATTATGTACAGTCAGCATTTGCCTACATAAATCATGTGATAAACAGTTTAACCAAAGGTTAGAGTGGGATCTACCCTGGACAACACTTTGGCTCCAAACTCAGGGACAGCAGAAAGCTTCAGACTAAAGGGAAAGAGGAAGGTGAGCCAGCTGTTCCTGTGAATGTGGCTCCAGGGAACCTACAGGTGAGGATGGTGACATCACCACCAGGAATAACCCCTCCTTGTCAGTCTGGTAGTGACACCTTACCCAGGAAGGAACAGGATTGACCTTCATAATATTTATGTCTAATATCATTACATAATCGAGATGCAAGAGCACTTCAAGAAGGATCTATACATCCTGCTAAAGTGTTCTAGTTGTGGTTTATTGTGGAGACAGAGTTTTTGCAAGAAAATGGACACATGGTGCACCAGCCATAAGGACAAGTGAACAGAGCACGTAGAAAACGTACACAGCAAGAGAATGCTGATGCTTCAAGGACAGGGACGGCAGCCGAAGAAAAACATAAACAAAAGATAGAAAACTGTCTGATGATTTGTGTGAATAGATGCATGGTAGCCGGGCGAGCAGAGCGAGAGATCCAATTAAATCATTCCATGTTTTATGTGTGTGTATTGCTTTGCCAATCAAGTAATGTGTGGACGCCTGGACAGGGGGAGCACAGTGTATAATAAAGGTGCTTGGGGGGAATAAAGTGGCTTCTGCTGGATTCATATCGGATTGTGCGTAGTCCGTTTACTCCCTCAGTTTATTATTGCTTCCTTATCATTATTAACTAGGTTACCAGTAAATTATTGGCCCTATACTGTGTTTCCCTTTGTTTCAGGCAAATATCCCACTTAAAATAACAAGTGCAAGAACCTCGAATTTTGGTTGCTGTTTTTTTAACAGCTACTTAAAATTATATCACGAAATGACAGCTCCCCATTTTCAGTTCCAGCTACGCACTACAGCTCTTTGTCACAATAGCAGCATGTCACCTGGCAAATACAAAAGTCTGTTGAAATTCTCCTAAATTAGTCTCTTATCACTAATCATTTCTGAAAATGCCATGGAAACTGTGACACAGCTCCACAAAGGATAAATTGTTTTGGTTAAGGGTTTTTGTGCAGTGCTTTAGTACAAAACAGTGGCACGAGCTGGTGAGGTTTGTGATTCACAGCATGAGGAAGTTTTTGCAGATGACACAAACAAGTTGTACTCCCTAGCGAGCATTCCCTCCTGGGCTCTCACTGTGCTCAAAAGGCCCTGGGAAGAACTCGAGCTCCTGACAGCCAAGGCTCTGAAGTTTGCTAGAACTGCCAGCAGGAGAATCCAAGCACAGGTATTTGTAAAAAAAAACCCAAACTCACCACTATACCAATGAACAACCCAGCACATTTCCTGAAAGAGGAGCAGTGATGCAGTGTGCAGTAATGACATGCAGAAATACTGTCTAAATCTACAAACTACTGAAAACCCAATTTTGCCATGTCCTTTAAAGGTGTCAAGTCATGGATCATAAATTTTTGAGCAGATTCAAGCACAATATTAGACCAACCTAAATTTCAAAATACTTACGAAATTTTCTGTTTAAGCCTGCTAACATGTATCTGTTTCCACAGTGATTTTTTATAATTAAGTAATTAAATTGCCAGATCTCCTCCGAGAATTCAAGGAGTTCTCCACAGAACAGAGTAGGACCAGAACACGGACAGAGCAATAGGAGTTTAAACCAATTGAAAACATCCCTTCAGTGTTTGGCTTCTGAAGAGGCTGATTAATTAGCATGGTGTTTCTGTAACACCACAGCCTTTCAAAAAAATACCACAGACCGGACTTGGATCAGAGTAAAAACCCTCAATGAATATTACTGCAGTGGAGTCTTTGCAGAGCCAATGACTATTTATATATTGGTCCACAGTTTGAAAAGTTAAAAAATAAACTGAAGTGTGACATTTATTCACCAAGCCTTTAGAGAACTTACAATGTGTGGTTTCCAGGGGTTCATGTCAGTATTCTGAGCAAGTCTAATGAAATGTCATGTAAGGTCAGTGGGATTTAGAAATGTAAGTGTTACAATTGCTCCTGAAAGCAAGGAAAATTTAATTCTGAACATATTTTAAAATTAATAGCGAAGACCTCGTGTTCTTCTAATTGATTAGCAATAACCAGCAGTGCCTATGTACAACATAAATCCTAGATTGTCTTCCTTCAGCCTGCCCTCTCTGAGATACTGCATAGTTTACCTCATCTGCAGAGTTTTGCCACTATTATTTTTTATAGTATTTTAATTCTGAAATATGAAGGTTGCACTTTGTTCCACAATCTGTTTTTGTGCATGCAAAACATGTTTAGATTCTGAACTGCCTTGGAGAAAAAAAGCACTCATATCTGATACTGTCTTCAAATCCATTTCCAGTGGGTAGAAAATAATAATAATAATAATAATAATAATAATAATAATAATAATAATAATAATATTTAAACCTTTTCAACTCTTGGTGATATAACTTCAGGTTACACTCAGTGACAAATTTTCACAGGGTCTTATAGAAGCCAGACATCTGTATTAACTTCTGTATAAAAGTTAAGTCACATACCTAGGAAAACTAAAGATTTAATTAACACCTCTTGAGCGCCATTTCTAAAATTACCATGTGACCACAAGTATTTTCTAACCCTTCAGTACAATTCTGGGTGTTGTTGTTACAGAATATGCAGAAATGGATATGCATTAACTATGCAAGACTATAAAGCATATGGTCTCCTGATTACTTTAAAATAAGCACTGAGAAGTTTAATGAAGAGAAATAATTGCCCTCCCCTTGCTAATGATGACTCTGCTGGGTTATTAAAAGACATTTTTTGCATCACATCTTTTGCATGCAACCTAGGATGGAAATGGAGGAACAAGGATTGTTTTACCCACTACATGCACAGATACATGCAGAAATCAAGGAATGACCTGTGCATTGCTAATCTCATTTATTCAAAAATAAGGATTATACAACCGTGCATTTTTTTTGTGTGTTCTCATCTCAAAAGCTTTTGTACTTAATCTAATTAAAAGAGGAAGGGAAGAAAAGTTTTAAAATATTTTCAATCCCACCAGTTTTCTAAAACATCCAGCAATATAAAAAACACTGTATCTGAGGAAAAAACCCCACACTCCTAACTTATTAGATGTGATGGAGCTTTCTTACAAAGATCCGAATTTGGTGCTTACAGCTCATTAAACAAAAGTAAGCTCAAGAAATAAATTGGACTTTCCTAACCCTGGTTGCATGGACCTTTCTATTTGTTTTCACCAAACAGAACATTTTTTGTCTTCCTCCCAGCTCTTGGGGAATCCTGTACCAGGAAGAGAAATGCCTCTGTAAACCACAAACGACAAAGACTGAAACAGGATCACTGGATCTAAACCACCAAACTTCTTGAGCAAAAGAAATTGCTTCTGAGGAGAACAAACTGGATGAACAGCTGAACTCAGCCATTATCCCGTAGAAGATGACAGAGCACCATGTGGATGAAATACAGACATCAAGAGTCGTGCTTAGACAATACACTTGCCAAACAACTTTCAGTTTAATTATCTCTCAGGAGTAAAAATATCAGTTAATAAATCTGGACTGTAAAGTTAAGTCTACTGTGCTTTCAAAATTGAGTGTGTACAAGGAGCTACATCAAGACTTTTTAAAATTAATTAGGGAATAAGTTGCCTCCAATATCTCTTTAGAATTAAATCTCTTTTGAAGACAAACAACGAGAATGAAACATTGATTGCAAAGTGGCTTAAATTATTTTTCAGGTGTAATACATTAATAGCAATATGTTTTTGCCAGGTGGGCATATCATCTTTGGGCCCAGAGCAATGACTCACAGAAATAATTGTCTTTTATTAGACTGATGCTTGTGCACAAGATAAACAACTGATAAGCAACAGAATTTCCATCACAGCCATACTGTCAGGCTGTTATTAAAGAATGTCAAAGGACTGATTGTTATGGGGCTGATGATATCAAGTACATGCATGTATATAAAAAGTTGAACACTTTTAATTTATCCATCGGCAAAACCCCATCACTGCTCAGGACACTCAACAAAAACACTTTTTGGAAAAAAAAAAATCCCATTAAATTTTGCACAAAAACACTGGTAAAGAAATCAAAAGGTCTCAGAGCATGTATTAAAGGATGTAATAATTTTGCCTCACATAAGGCAGATTATCTAAGACATCTTGGCTGTATCTAATTCTAAAAAAAGTAAAAGGCAGTACGAAAGCCTAACCAGACTTTATCCTGCTCCCATTTTAACCAAAAGAGATTTTGTCAGTACCTTTATTAAGGATAAGCTACATTTACTCTTTTGCAACAAGAAAGCCTTTTGTTCTCAAACTCTGCTGCAATATTTTCTCACCATATCCAGGACAGAGAAGTACATCATCCTGTAGACCTCTCCTTCGCACCAGTGAAGTGCCTTTTTGATATTCTTATGCCTAGAATTTAAGTCAAATGCAACTCTCTCCTTATTTCCTCTAATTCTGCAGTTTTCAGCCTTTGGAAGAAGATACTGAAAAAACTGTAATGGTACCTGAACCAAAGGAGGCCTTACTCATGCACACCCCAAATCTTTAATTCAAGTATTTAATCATAGCTGATCATGTCTTTTATTCATCACCACTTTTCTAATTTTAAAATTTTGACTTGATATCTAGAGTTGTGCAAATACAAAAGGCTGCCAACAGCATTTTAAAAGATCATTCATAAAAACAAATCAAAACCAAAACCCCTGCCACACTCAAAATTCAGGTTTTTACTCTTCCTTAAAAATCTAATTGAAATCCAAACCAGGCGGATACAGACGAAGCAAGTAAAAATGTTTTATACGAAGTTCAAAATGTTTTGATGACTAATATGTGAGAGGGAAGAGAAAGAAAACAGAACAAGGTGGATTCTGCATTGCTCAAATGGGGTAATATTGCATGCTGTACCTCAGGTTTCTGGTTGGTTGGTGGTTTGTCTGGGTGTTTTCTTTCTATGCAGCAGGAGCTCCACTAGCCTGTGCATGGGACAGGATTTATTGTTGTAAATACAGCTACACAAACCCAAACCCACAAATCCAGCCACCAGGAGGACATACTGTGAGCTGTGCGTTGAGATGGATTTTGAAGAAATAAAAGCACATTCATTTAAAAGAGAAAAAGTAACATTAGTTGACAATATTTACCACAGACAGTGCACAAGAAAGCACACGTAGGATCCTTTTTCAGCCTGTAAGGATGAAAAGTTAAATGAATCTGCATTTCTCTTTTGGTACATAGTGTCTAGTACTGCTGGCTATGTGAAGTTCAATAATTTCATCCTAAATCACTGTTGCTAGTGGTTGTGACAAAAAAAAATCCTCAGGATTATCCAACCCTGCTCATGGAGGTCTGAATGAAAGATAAAAATTAGAGATCAAGATGGGAAAAAAAAGGGAAATCACAACAAGGGGTTTCACACAGCCCACTGAAGGCACAAGATTTCCCTCTCGCAGACTTTAGCTCAGGCTCTGTATGTTTTATAAAAATAAGAAGGCTGATGAGTGACAGGGTGAGGGAACAGTGGAGAAACATCATCTCAGATTGCAGACATTTGCTACACTGCCAAATGCTGCTTACAGGGGCTGAGCAAGGTTCCAGCACGGCTGCCACGCTGCTGGCAGGAGCAGATAAGAGCACAGCTCCTTCCAGGAACTCTGCTGCTGCTCATCTGTTAGTGTGGACAGCCAGCAGCCTGACTTCCATCTCCTCTCTGGCTGTTGACCTCCCTAAGGCAGCCTTTATTAAGAGTTATTACATGGTCATGCATTGCTCTCTGCATCCCTAGGACACACAGGCCCTCCTCACAAGCCAGTCTAATCTCAATAAAGTTTTAACAATATGCTTTGGAAGGAGTAGGGTTTTATTCTAAAATATTAGCACCTTCACTGTGCCTGTCACTAGTAAAAAACAAAGCAGAAATGCTGTCTTAATTAAATGGGATTGATTCTTCAGCTGCCCACTGTGATGGAACCAAGTAGTAGCTTACAATTTTTGCTATGAAAAAGTCTCATAGGAGTGTCCTTGCCTTTCTACATGAAAATGTGAGACTCTGTCATGTCTACCTCCAGTCTCAGAAACTAGGACCTTTTCCTATTTACCACACACTGACACACAAATCTGAGGGTCTCTAGCTGGGATGTGATGTATTATTTAGCTTTGTTCAGGTCAGGCAGACAATGCCTGGCTTTCACTAGGAAAGCTCCTGGAGTGTTCTCTCTCCTCTTATCTAAGATCTCCCTTCTGCTACTCAGACATTTCAGTTCTTAGACCTAAGTATTATATAGGATATGTACAGATCTGAAAGTCATCTGGCACTCAGAGACATCAGACCACCACAGCAATTGTGAAAGGTTATTTTATCAAATTAAAGAGAACTTCTATGAGTCCTATTGAAATGATGTCAAAAAAAAACCACACCACCCTTCTGCCTGCCTGCTTCTGGTCTGTCTATTCATGAGTTTTCACAAAATACTCCTTCATCCTGCTTTTCAACAAAGCTGCTATCTGACAGCTCACAAGTCTTCTGTCTCACATCAAACCTCAGACACTTGTCCAACCACAGCAGCATGTGAGATAAATTATATTTCACAAAACTCTAGGGTGCAATTTGCTCAAACTGGATATAAAATTCTATACAATCTGGTTGACAAGACCAGTAAAATACACAAAACTGATTGATTGGACTACAGAAAATCTTGCTGAAACACATGTATAGCCAGCAAGAGTTTCTCTATCACCTGTCCATGTATTTCTGTCATGATATTGAAGTATTTTGCCCTGCAAAGAGAATTTCAATGATGGGGAATGTTTTTCTTTCCAGGCAAATTTTCTGAAGTGCTGAAAAGGTAAAATTTGAACCTTCCTTGTGACGATGTAAAACAGGTGAAATGATGCTGACATAGCTCCACAATCTCTGCATGACTGTAGTGAATTGCCAAACTGAAACCCCTGAAGTACTCAGGATGATTACATGCAGGAGAAAGTCTAATTAATACAACTGCTGTAAAAGAACATTGCATCTTTTGGTAATTGAGTTTTATCAAAAATGGAGAAACGGAGACATAGAATTAAATTGATTAAATTGATCTATTGCTTTCTGGATGAAAACGAACAATAGCTAATTCTTGGCACTCACAAAAAGAATCCATTTTTGAGAGACTGCAGGGTAAAAGTCTAAAAGACCTTGTTAAAAGACCAAAATCTTTCTAAAATACTTTTTTTAAAAAAAAAAAAAAAGGTAGTAAAAGCTGCATTTTCTGTTCTGAATAAACCTAATGCTTTGCTGGTCAGTCATCACGATACACTCACCACAGCACTTCCCATCTACCACCCTGGTGGAAAAGCTTCTCAGACTAACACAGTCAGGCAATCCATAAACTGTGAATCAAAGCAGAAAATTCTGATAGCCTGGACAGTCAAGGGTAAATATGTTTACTGATCACCCTTCCTTGACTCTCTTAGTTTTTAAAAGGGGTGATATTCAACAACCATTCTGATAAAGAAACCAAAAATAGTAATTTAACTGTTAGTCCTTACTGGGCAGCAAAATGCTTGCTAAATTGGGAATAATTCAGCAATACAGATTTGGTTCATTCATGTCATTAAATAACATCTACATGACAAAATTTTCCTGCAAAGTTTTCCTCACCTGGGAGCGGCCACCGGCTCATTGGCTCTTCAGAAGAATATACAGTATAAAACCACAAAACAAAACCACAAAACAAAACCACAACACCACAAAACAGAAACCACAAAACAGAAACCACAAAACAAAAACCACAAAACAAAACAAAACCACAAAACAAAACAAAACCACAAAACAAAACAAAACCACAACACAAGTTACCAAAGATCTCCACCTAAGAAAGGGCTGATTGTGGCATTTTCTCTTAAGCATTGTCCTGGGATATTGCCGACCCAAGGTTTCAATGCCAAATAAGGAGGATGAAATTTGGCTGTTAAATACATATAGAGATTTCTGAACTGTGAGGAAGACAAAAACCTGTAAATTTACAGAGCTACCATATGTAGCATTCATGTACAATTTTTCAGAAACTGGATACTGTGAACTTTATTCACAGTATTTCTTTATCTCCACTTGAAACATGACAATTCAACCCTGAAATCATTTATCTAAACACCTTAAATTTCCAAGTTTGTTGAATTCAAACAGCCTCATATGGGTAAAAATTTCATGACGTAATGGCTCAGGAAAAGATAAAAGTAACAATGTTCTGGAACTGGGATAAAGTTGCATGCCTTTTATAGATGGAATTTATGCAATTAAGAGTTATGCTTCAGAGATTAAAGGTGAGCTCAATTCATTGGCAAAGAATTCATTATGCAAAGAAAATGGATCAGCAAATGAAATTCTGCTACAGGACAAAAATGAACGCATTGATTGAGCTTTTTTTTTAATCAGTTTCTATTTTTATTGTGTTCCTATTTTCCTCTTTGTCCAATACTGAAGGGGAGGGGTTGTAGGCATCCAAGCTTGAGCCCCCATATGCAGAAAAAAGTTTCCATTGCTGTGCATTATCAATCTAAGTGTTAATTTCTTCCAATTTTATTTCAACTTTGCCATGGGACATCTGTTCTTGTGTGCTGTGTTATATTATTAACACTTTCTACACGCTGTTACAAGAACACAGACAACAATTTTGAAAGGACGTTCCAGCTTTAACTCAAGAATTCTAGAACGTGCTTTTTAAAAATTAAAATGCCAGAACAGCTCTCTCATTATGGTAACAGCTGAACATCTATTTCTAAGTTGAGGATGTAAGAAGAAACCAGATGTGGTGTGATATGTCCTGCATGACAAACTTAGTTACTTGATGGTCTGTGCTACACCATACAAAGAGGAGATACTTTCCCCTGCTAAGTCCTTGGAATTTGTGAACAATGCAGCTCCAAATCGCTCCAGTTTCTTCTTAAGAGAGAAAATCCAACCACAGTACACTTTTCTACTGCAAAATCAGCCCCATTTGTTATCATTTTTAGTGGGAGATTTCCCAAAGGGAGAATCAATCATCCAGATTCCTTTTCCACTCCAATCTAAATGAATTTCAGTTTATATAATTGAGACTAAGCCCAAATTTGTCCAAATCTTCAAAATTACCAGCACAAAAACAACCTTATGGTTTAATTCATCATACAGCATTAAGTTAGAGCTGGATGCCAGTTTTTAATAGTTACTTTTTATCAAAAAATGTCATTTGCCTAAACTGAGTATCCTCAGGACTGCAGCATTATTTGAGAAAAGGTAAACAGAAATCCCAAGATACTGTTTATTTAAAGCTGTTCTCTCTTTTTAAAGCAAAAGTTTAAAGTGTTTAAAGTCTTCAGCCCAATGAGCATTTTCATGCAAGTTTCATAGCTAAAAAAAGGACAGTGCAAAAAGGTTTCCAGACCAACATGGGTTGCTCTAAAACCTAAATCTGGGAAAACAATCAAAAAACATTTGGACCAGATTCCTAACGTAATTTTAAAATTATAAATTATTTTCGCTGATGAGATCTGGAGTAATTGTATTGGTAGCTGAAACCCAAGGCTGTGTGCCACTTTAAATAGGTTCAGGGTTTATCATTAATGCATCCCTTGGACCATCGGGTCAATGGACTTGGGCAGGAAAGAAAATAAAGGTCCTGGCTTCCAAACCAGCTTTCTGAGGATTACTCAGATACCCAGCTTGTGTGTCAGCTTGCTTATGCAGTGAAAGAAAGAACACATGCATCAAAACCCCATGCATACGCCTGCATCGTCCCTGTTACAGGAATCAGCCTCTGCATTACCGTGTTGGCCTAACAATAAGGGTACAGGAAAGGATGTACAGTGCCTGACACACGAGCCAAGGGCTCGGTTATTGTTCAAAATAAAGCACTGCCTGATTACACTTTGCCAAACAGCACACACAGCTTTCTTGTGGCACGCATGCAGCAAGCATTCCTTACTGTAATACTTATATTGACAACTTCAACTGACAAAATTGATAAGAGTCTAACTCAATTTAATTTACTTTATCAGTGAGCACTTCTGTACTGCTTCTTACTGAAGTAGTTTGATTTTAGTGGTTGCCAACTAAAAGCTTGGGAAGTTTTGGAAGACTTCTTTTATGCTAAAAAAAAAAAAAAAACAAAAAAAAAAAAAAAAAAAAACACTGCTATGAGATAAATACACAGTGCAAAGAGTTAACATTTCCACTCAGAGACCTTCATCCTGACAAGAAACTACTCAGATAGATATGCCTTTAAACTTGCTAGTCTGCCAATAATCCAGCTGTGTTATAATGGCAGACACAATGGTAGGGGAGTGACATCACCATAATAAACAGCTAAAACAGAGACAATTTCATTACAAACCAAAACGAACATTTTGTCAGCTGTTACTATAATACACAACTGCTGAAAATAGGGTATCACAAATAATGATAAATATTCATTAGGACATCATTACGAGGCTATGAGAAACACGGCTCAAGCAGAGCTACCATTGCTGGCTTTACAAGTCACTGTCCCTTCTATCAAGATGCTAAACTCTCTTAACTGATGGCCAGCAATGATTTTCCCTAAACATCAGCAGGAAACATGACTGCTTAGGATTTCATGGCAGACTCTCAGTACCTCGCAGGAGTGTGCTTTTAAAGAGAAACAAAAGGAGAACAGAGTCTACAGGCAGATGGTAGGCAGCCGCGGAAAAGTCACGCTGTGCTGGCTGAGCAGCTAAAAGGACAGAGGGAGATGGTCCAGCAAACCCATTGTGGAATAGACAAGGGGAAAGCGTGGGGGGGATCACAAACAGCTTGCTTCTGTTGCTGGTGGCCCTATTCCCTGACGTGCAGGGGATCAGAGCGAAGGAGAACTTGGCAAAGAATATGTGATACCATACCAACACCCCGGCACAACCGCCGCTTTCCTTTCTGCCCTTGTGACTCCCCGGGCTGTCACAGCTCCCATCAGGATTTGTGTTGAAACAGCCTTAGCCATGCCAGGAGTAAGCAGGTAACAAAACAAAGATAGGAGAGAACGTCTCAGGTTGAACATGCCCTAAACAAAGGGATTTCTGTATCAACAATACTGCATCCATTCGACCAGGTGCAGCAAGGTTCTTGAGAAGTTCCAGAACAATGTCTGCACTCAACAGTCATAGGAGAACTGCAACTACCGTGTATATTTATGTACTTACCCTGCCCCTGCAGCCTCAGGACCTGTCATTAACATGCCATTGCAATATATCAACACTGGCAGGCCGATTTCTATTATGGACCTTTGAGTTTTCATGATGCTAAAAAGAAATGCATTCAACTCCCTTTCCCCTCCCACTCCCACATACATGTATTTATGTCCTGGTTTTGTAAAGATCACCTGATTTCTACATGTCATCACTATCCACAAAGGTTCAAAAGTCACAAATTGAGCAAATCATAGTTGTGAAGAAAAGATAATTCAAATAATTATTATAGGGTCCCATCTTTTGAAGCACAGGTTCTTGCTTTGTAAGAAATACGAAGCACCGAAAGTGCAACAGCTTTTTTCCAGTCAGTGTGCCTGCCAGGCACAGCCAGGCGAGAAGGGTTTTAAGCAGCTGGTCCAGCCCTCCATCTGCCGGCTGCACCGAGAGCGTGCGGCTCCCGAGGCGCTGATACAAAACCGGAGCGGGAACTGTCTGATCTTAGTCCTGTTACAAGACGAGTCTCCTTTTTCCTGCTTTACTCAAGGAGATTTTACCACCTGATGGATTATGCAAATTACAGAATCTAATACTTACAATGATACAAATCCTCATTTTAAAACAAGTGAAACAAAAACACCCCACCCTGCTGGAAAGTTGAACAGACTATTTCATCTCTTTACCAACCAAGACCTTAATCACCACCAGAACTTTCTTTCCCTATTTTTTGCATAAACATTCTGCACTGTATTCTAATTTATCACTGCTTATCAAATAGTCTGGCAAGATAACAAAATGAGAATGATTACTTTGAGAATATGAAATTCATAAAAGGCATATTACTCAAAAAAATCTTTACCCACAAAAACACTTTAGCAGTAGCATATAAAACCCAACGGAGAAGAGGGTAGGTGAAATTTCCATTAACTCAAGTGGATAACAAAGAAAGGGAGTGAAGAAATGAGGGCAAAAACTCCAGATCACTGTCTGGGACAGGAGATTGAATTTTTAACAGTCAAATATCTGAGACACAAAAATTTCAGGATTGTTCCAGGAAATGAACATATTACATTCCTCACTGAGCCCTTGAACCTCACCCACCTAAGTGCACAGGAAAGAAGAGAATTTCTTCATAAATCAGAAATAAGAGAAACAGTGAATAAAGGCTGAGTCATCACAACTAAAACTTCAGCTTCCACCTACACCTCTCACACATGCACACACACACAGAAGATGAACAGCATTGTTTATGAACACTGACACATCTTAATATCAGATGAGTCATAACACAAGGTGTTTCAGGATCCATTTTATCACAGCATGTTAGAGGGATATAAAAAATGGACTGCTTAAATCCAATCCACATATGCTTTGTCCAGTGCTGTGTAAGATTGCCTTTTTCATATCGTATTTTTCAATATCAACAGCATCTCACTTTAAACAATTGAAGTCCATTTCTGAAACTGAGGCAGTTATCCCAAAGCAGGTTTGGCTAGGGGTCAGTGTGATACTGGATGCTTTGTAGTGATAATTGTAGGTCCCCTTGTACTACTTATACTTATTTTCATTTCTACCTCTTAATTCCATGCCTAACTTTAAAAATTGTACAAGTTACATAATCAGTTAACTAAGAATTTCCTCTCCTAACAGTTCCAGTAGTTCATATCAAAATTTAGCTGCAACTGTACCACAACTGTGGATATTTGACTCAGTCCTCATTCCTGTTGTATGATGCTCTGAGATGACAGCAACAGCACAGGCTCCTTGCCTCGTTCAGTGCTAAACTTCGCTTATCAAACCTCTCCAAATCCCAGAACTCACTAGAACAAAGAATGCTGCCCTTCAGTAAAAACATGAGTAGCCAGGCTCAGTTTTACCCCAGATAAGATATTTTCATCTCCAGAATGATATTAGCTACTGCTTTAGGTCCTTCTCTAAATTCTCAGTAGACTTGTACCTCCATGGCAGCTGGTTGGCTCTAACGAGGCTCTGAAAGCTCTCTTTAGGGTTATGTGGTCTCATTCAGTAAGACTCCTGTTTGCTGGGCATGGTTTCTTGTCAGTTATGAAGGTCCAATCAGGGTTCATTGTCCTTCAAAGCGGTGGGAAACTTATTTCTTTGATCTAAGGAAGGAGCACGCTTGCTTCAGTACCCTGACGATCTCCTGCAGCATTTCAGTTCACTAACTTTGGGATGACTTTCTGTGCTTCTTCAGACTCTTTTATTATAACACCTGCTGCAGCCACTGATCTGCCCTTGGGCTTGTGCTCTCATAATGAGTCTCTGCAGTGACTCAGCTGCTCCCTGGAACTGCTGATGGGGAGCTGAGTGGTGTTACACAACCCACCCATGGACACCATCACAAATCTGTTCCTTCCCTTTGGCTCTCAGTAAGGAACTGGGCCTCTTAGCCATGCACAGAGGGAGAGGGTTTGGATTCTCACATTCCAAAACACCTAGCGCTGTCTCCTCCTCAGGTTTTGCACCACGTGCTGCTGATCTGATCATCCCACTCCAGCACCCTTCACTCCAGCTCTCAGTTTCCCCGTCAGTCTCCAATCCTTTGTGGTGCTCAGTGCTTCCTGGGAGATGCTGAGCCTCTACTTCCACCTGCTTGTCTGAAAATGGGAAATGCTCGGCCTCCCCCGTGACTCAATCTTTACTTGCCATTCTTTTCAAATACACCAGACATTCCAATTTTAATATGACAAAAGCCTTGGTAGAAACAGTTGTCATAGTAATGTCTGAGTTATCATCTTTGGCTCTAAACTGATTTTAGATGATGGATCTGATTCTCCCCTACCTACAACTCCTGGTTTAATTCTCTTATTTTTATATGTATTTTACAGGTATATAACAAACCAAGACAGAAGATGCCCTGCAGACAGGTTTTGCATGCTGTGAGGCTTGACTGGTTAGTGCTCTGAGACGCCTTCCAGCCAGGACTATCCTATGATCCCAAGTGCTTTTTTTACAGACTGATTGGCAGCCACACACATTACCCTAGTTAAATGCAGCACCACTGCATTATGCATTGCATAATCTTGTTTTATGCAGCTCCTTTTCTCTATGTTTTTCACAAATAAAGCACTGGAAGAGCAAAGAGAGTCCATCATGCAATGAAAACAATCTGAGACTTCAAGCATTTCAGTGCTAAGTCTCCCCACAGCAGCTCTGTCCCAAACACCCACTCTCTATTCTAGGTCCTTGACGTGGAGCGGTGATGAAAGTTAGAAATTCAAGGTATTTTTTCCTTCTTTCAGGTTAGTATTTCTTTTTCCTGAAGGAGCATAAATCATAACCATGATGCCTCACATGAACAGTTGTAGCTGCAGGGAAACAGCTGGACATGGCACTTCAGTGCTAGGGTTTAGTTGTAAGGTGGTGTTTGGCCAAAGGTTGGGCTCCATCTTGGAGGTCTTCTCCAACCTTAATGATTCTACGCTTCTATGCTGGAAATAGGTAGAATTCACATAAAATTGTTGAGTAGACATTATTAGGCAGACACATCCCACAGTACTGACCCCAGCGATATTAAAAGATGATGGCCTTTTGTCTTAGCTGCAAAAATGACCCAAGCTCTACAATCTAAAAATTTAGTTATAAATAATAAAATCTCTAGATCTTATCTAAAGACAAGTTTGCATTGTCCAAGTTGAATGCAAGTCCTTCATATATTGTATTTATGAGTACTCTGAGCCCCTCAGTGTGTACAAGAGAAATAATTCACCTGAAAGCAGCCTGGAGAGCAAGTTTCTAAGTAATTTCATTCCCTTTAGTGTGATTGTTGTAGGACTACATGTAATCTAATTGCCTATGTTGCATGTTCCCAAGACTACCCATAAAATGCAATTTTATTCCTGGGTTGATGATATTCAGTTATTTATAGATAGGTGGGCAGCAGAGTGCTTTTTGCCATGCTATTAGAGATGGTCATGAAGTAATGCCCACACACTGTCAGACGAAGATGATGTTTCCATGCTGTTCCAAAAATCACATCAAGCTCTACAGAAACCACAAACGAGCGTATTAACATTCTGCCATTTGAGCATTCTGATCCATTTGTGGATGTTAGCGAACTGCTCCACAATATATTGATTCCTGCCTCTATGATTGCCTCTCAGAGATCAGGATTCCCTTTAGCCCAAAGGATGTTCCAGTTCTGAGCGGAAACTCTACCCCCAGACCAACCCCAGCTGCTGCCTCACTCATTCAGCCACAGCTGTACGGCTCCTGGGCTGAAATCCACGCCATGGACTCTGTCAGCTTGCCAGCGTGCAGGTACCTCCTGTGGCTGGAGAGTCAGGGTCGCAGCTTCAAAAGTAAAGAGGCATCCAGACCTAGTCACCTGCAAAACACCGAATGCTTTAGCTCTTTTCCTGATACTATCCAAGTTATTACATTTCTACGCAAGACATGCAACTCTGTGGATCTCAGCATTTGTCTTTTGTGGGAAAGTGTGATCCACCTGTTCTAATAAATCGGGATGCAGAGGCATCATTATGATGTGAAAAAATAACAGCTTTCCAAACACAACCTAATTTGAAATGCTAGGGAGGTTGGGGTTTGTGTGTTGAAGAATAAAGCTCTACAGATATAACCACAGAGAGAATGCATTTTCTAGGATACGGAAGCGTGTAACAAACATCATGACTATAAAAAGTGGATGTTTGCATAAAGAACAGGATTAGAGAAGTTAATTAAATAACTGATGCTACCTATAAACATTCTGGAAAGACAGTACAGTAGAGGTCCTCCATGGTTTCCTAGCAACAAAATTTTCTCTGCTTTCTCAGAGTATGGTGAAGTTGTGGAATCCTCCTACACACAATTTGAAATCAGGGATGAAAACAAGGATGACCCATCTACCAGAGTAGAAGCAGAAAACTGCCTCAAAGCATCCTGAAGTGCAGCTTAGTAACAAGCGCTGCTGGCTTAACTGGGTTTAATTTGCATATTAGGCATGGTCAAAGGCTTAAATGCAGCCATCAGGTAATCAGCCCTTGTATTGAAGGGCATAACTCAGTTACACACGGAAAGGAAGGAATGTGGCATATTTTAAAATAACTTCAGTGACCACACGAATGAAAAATAATTCCCAAAGAAAATGGCAGAAAGGAAAAAGGTTTAAACTGGCAGCTGTCCCCTTGCTTTCCCTAGACAGCATCAGAACAGGAATAAAACAGAAGAGAATCTCCTGTTTTAACCTATACTTCACAGTGATTCCCTTGAGAAAAATTCTTTAAAGTTTATTTCTCCACCCCCAGAACAGAGAAAGCAAAAAATTTATTTCAGCTAATCAGTTTTAGCCTTTAATATTACTAGTATTCCATCAGTAATTAAATTTAAAATTGCAAGTAAAGTTATTTTAAAGCCCTGGTAGTTACTTATAATGACTAAGTTCCTCATAAAAAAAAAAAAAATTAGGGTCATGGTTTAAACAATAATATTTCTATGCAGAAATTCCTCAAAAGAAATTTCCCACCAACAGAATTAACAGGTGTTTTTTCAGTTTGGAAAGTAGCTTTCATTTCTTTAATCATTTAGAAAACAAGGTTATGAATTCAAGAGTTTGCCAGTCTACAGGTAATTGCATCTATAACTTATAAGATTTATATCTTTCTAAGCACAGAATAAATCACCGTCTCACACAAGGAATGGTAAAGTATCTGTAAGAAAATAAAACCCAGTATCATTAAGTAGTAGAAAACAATTAAATTCCCAGGCAATTCAATTTAAAGTTTAATACAGAAAGCCTTATTCCACAGGCAAGATCATACTAAAACTGAACAGAAAAGTAACAACATCCTCATGGCCAAAAGTGTACATGAACATTTGTGCTGTTCACTTCTCACAGGAGTCTTGTTTCTACAAGCTAAGAGGAAATGGGACAAGTTACTACTTTACTTTTTCACTTTATTTCACTTGGAATTAAAATCTCCCAAGAGCAGCTTACAAGGCATTGAGCTGATAGATAGGACTGAAACTCAGCTTCAGTCTTTAAATCTGGTATTCCAAACATCACAGCACAGGTTCACACCAGTACCAGGCTGCAGTCTCAGCCTGTGACTGCTTCCTCAGCTCTTCTTTAAGAAGTCAGCACCAAAGGCAGAACATAATTCAGCAAGACCAATGGCTAAAAATATGTCTGTGCTATGGTATGGTAGGTATTCAGAACTGATGCTCTCCATCTCTTAGTTATTTAAAAAAAAAAAAAAAAGAGGAAGGAACAGAAAATACTGAACTCTTCCATATTTATCCGCCCAACACAGGATGTACAAGCACTGCCTATATTATGTGTCACAGAAATCTAGATCTTTGAATATCTACTGGCACATGAGGAAGAATTAAAGTAACACAGACATCTCGTTCATTATTGGAACTCTGAATCAAATCAGACTGTTTGCAGATCACAAGAGATGGATTATTGCAATGAAAATCTCCTAGCAATGCATGCAAAATGTATATATGCAATGCATGCTGATTGGCTTCCAGACACCAGCAAGAGTCTAAGTTGCCAGCATGACAAAACTGTTGACAGAGAGTCTACTGACACCAATTATTCATGTTCTGGCAATAATGGTGCAGGGCAGTCTTCTTCATGAAATAGATACACATACACCACAAAGAAATTGGGAAAAAAAATCTAAAATCTGCTACAGTACATTTCAAGAGTATGTCAGCCTGTGGGAGATGCTGCTCTGTGTAATACATTCGGTAGCAACGGTGCTTGGGAATTGTTAGGGAAGAGTGTGACTGCCAGAAAGTCTCATCAATGGTCAGATTTGGAAGTTTCCTTAACAGGTATGAAAGATATAATAAAATAAATAGTGAAACAAAACATCAGGCAACACATTTAGAAACAGTACACCCTAAGGTAGACTAATTTAAATTAAGAAATAATTTATGAGTTAAAAAACCTTACATTTTTACATTTAGAACCAAGAGGAGGATACACTCCTACCCACCTGTCTGGACAGTCTAAAAGAGACAAGGCAAACACAAAGATGGTAGTGGGGGTTCTGTTAGGTGTAACAATGGAAAGAAAAGAGGGACTGTTTCCTACTATAGGTTTGAAGGCTTAGTTTCAAGGAGGAAAGCTTGAGTAGCAAACCAGAGGCAGCTTACCAGCATTTTATTCAGCAGGAATAAATAACTGAACAGTTCAGGTACAACTCATAGGATTCAGGTGAAAGTCTGTACTCCACATTTGACTTTAAATCACAGTTTCTCAGTAGCTCATTTCCCTCTCTCTGAAAAAGAAAAATACTACTAATCTCGATTTCACAGCAGGCCTGTAAGGATAAATGTAAGACATGGATGGAATGGTAGCCGAGCTACCTAAGCATTTAGCATACAATGAAATCGTATTTGTGTGAACGTGCAAGTGTGATTTGCCAATAGAATAGGGCAAAAGCATGAGTCCTAAAAGCTGTCCTAGGCAGATCTCCAGCACTCACACAATGAGTGGGCAGAGGAGGGTGTCAGCTAAGTGCCATATGGAATGAAGATCAAGACCAGATGCAGCCAAAATGTGAATGGAGGAGCCACACAGCGATGTGGCATCATATATCTGGGATTACACGGGGCAGTTCCAACGTTACCAGCTCCCCTGCTACCTCCTACTGGTAGAGATTTATAGACAAATATATTAACTGAGCCTTGAGGAAAAACATTCCAGATTCTAAACATCCCAGTCTTTAGGAAGGAATAAAGGAAACAGTTGCAGAGCTACAGTCACAGAGATTCAGTTTATAACAATGAATATGGAATTGCACTATTTGTACCAAATGCAAAAAATAAATCATGAAACATCAACTTTCTCCATGTGGAGTTTCATTTAACAGGCATCTCAATAAGTGCATATATTGCTGTTAACAAACTTTTTGTGCTTTTCTCTGCACCAGTACCGTAACGAGTGGAAACTATGAAGTTCAGAGCTCCAAGCATATGGAATTTTCCAGGTCACATGTTAAACCAAGTGCGGGACTGCACTGGGCAGAGAATATTGAGAGGAAAAAAGCCCTGAATTCTAACCATATGTTTTGAAATGAAACAATATGCTCATTCTGTTACAGCTGAAAACTTTTATAACTGCTTTACGGTTAGCAGCAATAAAAAGGGAAAGTAATCTTGAGGCAGCATTTACTGTCAAGTAGTAAGTAATTACAGCAGAGTAATGAGAATACCCAATGTATATATCACAAGCATGACGCAATACAATATTGATTAAGTTATACCATCTCCATCATTATTTTTATTAGTGTGGTTATACAAGGATAAAAAAACTGACAAGAATTAAAATAAGTGGGGCTTGGGTTTTCCTTTTAACTATTCCACACTAAGACTTTCGTCTTTCAGAGGATCATGAAAAATAATTTTTCCTTCTACTAGCTGAACTATGATCAGTAGCAGAGAAGTAGGACTATTCAACAGTTTAACATTTAATTTCAATTATAGCAAAGGCTATACACTCAGAAAAGAAAAAATTCCACACAGAAAATAGGGTAAGGCCAGAGCCTGGAACACACCGTGGAGAGGCATCCACAGCTGCATTGTGTCAGCTCAGTCCATGACCCAAAATTCACTGTAGAGGCAGCCCCCTTTGCCAATGAGGGAGCTGGAAGTGTTCTGCTGGACACTTCTCTTCAAAAAACCACTGTGTTCCTTTGCTTATCTGATTACAGCCATGGCCATTAAAAAGTCAGAACTTGTCCAGGTTAGAAATTATCATTAGTTTCAAACAATTAAAGACAGTCCATAAAATCAATTAATTGCAGTGAAATACAAATTTGCTCTTCCTACTAAACTGTGCTCTTAACTAGGGAGGTGGTTTAGGTTGCATTTATGCTTGTCAAAAGCAAATAAGAACAACAACAAAAAGACTAAAATCCTTTCAGCTCTCAGATTGTGTGCTTAGTGTGGTGTCTGGAATTACTTCTGTGACTTAATATTGGGACTTTTCTGTTGCTACGTTGTTTCTGTTGCTACGTTGTTTATATCATGACTGTACATTTCCCACATATACTGCAGTCAAATTTTGCATTGGCTTTTCACAACAGAATCCTAGAATCACTTAGATGTTTTTCCTTACGTGATACTAATTTATGAATGAGATTATAACCAGCAGTATTTGAAATGTCATTTTAAAATCAATTAAAACATCTACAAACGAAAGCCAGAATTTGTTTTCATGGAATAAAACCCGTAAGTGTCTTAATAGTATGGGCTCAGGTTATGACAGCAATGTTCCAAATTACTCAACTAACTCTGCACTCCAGAGGCTGAAGGTTTTTGTGTCTAAATTGACCATAGCAATGTGTGCGTTCCAGGCTCAGAAAGCTTGAGGTCTTTCTCTCCTCAGGCTCAACCTGGTTTGAAGGCAGGGAACCAATCTTACAACATAAGCCAGACTGGTTTCGGTTTTGGTACGGTAGCATTGCACAGGATAAGCCATCACTGGAAAGAATTTGATGGGGCCCTTTAAGCTTAAAGAAAGATTCTTTTTTTTTTTTAATCTCATGCTCTATGTTAAGAAAAAGTCTTCACACTTGTCAAGAGTGTCAGGCTTAATCTGATGCAATAGATAATTTGCTGTATGTAGCCTGAAAGCAATATCCAGACCTTGCTTTTTCCAGCAATAAGGGTGTATGGTTTTGGGGGAGAGAGTTCCAGAATAAAGCTGTGGTCTACAGCTACTGGCATAAACCTCTGGCTGGAGATTGCAGCATGCTGCACTAAGTGCTGAAGGCCTGGCTGGCATTTAGGATGTGACATATCCATGGATCCACTAGATCTCCAAGGCCTGTTTTAGGATGGCATTTGGTTCTCAGTTAGAAAAGTACTTTTTGCTACTACTTTCCTGAGATTTTTGCATTAGAATTCAAGTCACCTTTGGTCTATAGCAGCAAGAAAAACTAGAAAGAAATAAAAGCAAATCTGCGTAACCTCAGAGCTGAACAAGTGACCTCAACCATCTGAATTAAGGGACAGCTCATGACTCTAGTAGCTTGTAGGACAAAAGCAAAGCCTGCAGAACCTAACTTAGAAATTTTTCAGTTCAAAACAGTCTAATGATATGGCCATTTACCAGATATAGCACTGTGTCCCTCAGAAGAACATACAAACAAGGAAGCAACAGTATTCGGACATTCATTATTCTTCTGGGCACTAAAAGCCCACAAGAACTGGCACTTCCCCACTGGCCTCCTCTGCTCTAACTTTGGGGACACTTATCGTTAAGGAGGCAGAGCCAGTGAAAAGAGACAAGGCGACTGAAGCTCAGGGGAGATATCCACAAGAAGAGTGATAGAAAAGACACGGGAGATACGATGGCAGTGTCCAGGACTGTCATGTCGGTATTTTTGCGCCCAGCAGCGCTTCCTCAGGAGCGGCCCCGAGCCGTGCGGGCGACGGGCCGGGCAGCCCAACTCGTGCAGGAGCGCGGGGCAGGAGCCGCTCCTCCGCCGCGCCCCCGCTGCCTCCGCCCTCGGCGCGCCCGGCCGGCCCCGCTCCGCCCGCAGCCAATGGCACTCGGCGAGGTGGCTGCATGTGGTGGCGCGGACCCAGCGGCCGGCTGCGAGCGCAGGAGAAGGCAGCGGGCTGCGCTCCGCCGCTCCGGGCACTCCTCCTGCCAGCGGCGGCCCGAGCTGCCCCCCGGCCCGGCCGGCGCCTGCAGCATGGACTCGGACTCCGCGGAGCTCAGCGAAGGCGAGCTGGTCTCGCCCGCAGGTAAGCGGCGGCCGCGCGGCGGACGGGCGCTGGGTCCGGGGCGACCGCGCCGAGGAAGGGGTCGGCTCCCTTCCCGTGCCCTGCTGTCGGGTCCCCGTGCTGCGAGGCAGCTCCGGGCAGCGCCGCGAGGCTGAGGGCACAGGGCAGCGCCGTCCCCGCTCCAGCGGCCCCGGCACACGGCGGGCACCGGCAGAGCCGAGCAGCCGCCCCCGGCCCGGCCGCAGCTCCGGCGGCTCTCGGGGACGGAACCCGCGGGCTCGGGGCTGCGGCCCCGCTCCGCCGCTGCCCGGGGTGCGGGAGAGCTGCTCTCAAGGGCTGTGACGTGACAGCTGCTTAAATCGCCGTGCTGGCGCAAGCTGATGTTTTATATCCAGAGGCTGCAAAGTTTTCGGGGGTTTGTCACGGCTATTCCGCTGTCGCTCCAGGACCACCGCGCCTGGCGCCCGTACAGGAGGGGAGACCTCCCTCCGGGGCGGGCGCGCAGAGCCCCCGGGACGCTGGGCTTTTGTTCTCAAGTCTTAACTTGTCACCAAGAGCCATGCTGTCTGGTTGCTGCAACCCACATAGTTCTTAGATGAGACAGAAGGAAAAAAAAAATAAAAATGTCTCCTGCCCTTTCCAAACCTTCACGTTCTTGTGTCTTATGCGAAACAAATGATAATGATAGTTGATGTGCCGTAGTCAAAGACCATCCTGTACACATGGTAAAAACGAGGACGACAAACTTGTGTGAAACCCACAGAGGTAGGTTCGCTCTACCAGCACTGCACGTGGCGCAGAGATGCGCTGTCACCTCACGGCCACCCCCTGTCCCGGCCACACCTCTGGGCGTCCGACCCTTGCTCAGCGGTGGTGGCACCCTGCCCGCAGCAGAGCGGGCAGCACGGGTGGCACACACAGAGGAGAGCGGGCAGCAGGGGTGGCACACACACACACACAGGCGCGGGCAGCAGGGGTGGCACACACACAGGACTGGGCTGCAGCGGTGTCACGCACACAGAGGAGCGGGCAGCAGGGGTGTCACACACAGGACTGGGCAGCAGGGGTGGNAAGGTGTCGTGTCACACACACAGGAGCTGGTAGCAGGGGTGTCACACACACAGGACTGGGCTGCAGGGGTGTCACACCCACTCATAGAGAGGAGCTGGCAGCAGGGGTGTCACGCACAGGGCTGCAAAGGTGTCACACACACAGGAGCTGGTAGCAGGGGTGTCACACACACAGGACTGGGCTGCAGGGGTGTCACACCCACTCATAGAGAGGAGCTGGCAGCAGGGGCGTCACGCACAGGACTGGGCTGCAAAGGTGTCACACACATACACAGAGAGGAGCGGGCAGCAGGGGTGTCACACACAGACAGGACTGTGCTGTCAGGGTGTCACACACACAGGACTGGGCTGCAGGGGTGTCACACGCACGGCTGGCATGCGACATGCTGGGCTGTCACTGACACCAGGTACAGAAGGGACCTGTTTGACCTCCAGCTTCCCACAGTGGAAGTCATAGACATCTTTCTCTGAAGCCATTTAACTGGCATCAGATGCAAGTAAGTGCAATTGGAATGATGCCTGAAATGGTCCCTAGTGATAATAATAAATCCAAATAGAAAGTTACCATGTTATGCTATTAGATCTTTGAGAAAAATCTTTTCACCATGACCAGTCCAGTTTGGATGTGAACTTCATCCCAGCTAACACCTCCTTGCATCTCCAAAAAAGAAAGATTTGAACACCAAACAATGTTCTAAATACAAAGGCAGAAAAAAAAAAGCACCATATATTTGGTGAAATAGTTCACCTGTCCTGTTAATATAGCAGTGATAAACAACAGTCAGAAGTCATAAGATAAATGTGTTGTCTTGTCTAGTCTCCAGCAGAACATTTTATAGCATAATCTTAAATCTAATTCAGTTTTAAATACTAGGGGTATTTACTCCCGATATCTGCTTTGTATTTTCTTACTTGAGATCTACAGAATTAAAGAAGACCAGCAACAGGTCACAGAGCTCCTTATATTCACAGAGCTCTGTTAGGCTGAGCTTACTTGCAAAGACCACCAACAGCTATAATTTTTCATCCAAATAAATCTTCCAAGCCGTGCATGAAGAGCAAGTTACAAACAAATACATTTATAGAAAAATTAATATAATAGAGCTCCTGCCAACAACTTACTCCTGTTCTGAATAGGATTTTCTTTTAAATAAATTAAAAATAACTATGCTTAGAGATTGCCATAAGTGCTTTTCATGTCATCACTTGCTAGCTGCCAAGAGTTGATATTCATCAGTCTCTCCTTTTCTGTTCCTTCTTTGTAGTATTTAAGAGAAGAAAAATCTGGTATTTTGACCATACATGGCAGTTGCATATGTAATAGAATAAAACTGGAATACAGAGAAAACTTGGATGTTTTGTCTTAACCACCTGCAATTTTTTTTTTCTGCACTAAAGAATTACTTGCTCTTTGTATCCCCCATCCTCTTCTGAAAAATAGGGGGTTTTGCTAGATTTCCTTTGGTCTTTTTTCTGTACTCTGCCATATGTGTAGTGCAGCCTCTCTCTGTCCGTGGGTGTTCAGTAGTCAGGCTGTTAGTCACTGCTGCAGGCACAGCAGCGGAGGGGCTGCAGTGTGGGATGCAGTCACCACCTTGTTCGGGGAGGTGCACGCCCCACAGATCCCAGTGGCCCACAGTTCATAGGGCAGGCACAGTGTCTTGGAGGAGAATTTGGGATGAAGTCCTGGTGATGGTTTGATTTTGGCCACTGATTTCAGAACAGCTAGAATTTTGCAGTGAAATGCAGCAACCCAAATGTTTAGCTTGCTCACCTTTCCCCACACTTCCCAGGGCTGCAGCTGGCACAGTTAAACTCCCCGTAACCACTGCCCTCTGCTTAGGCTGCCTGATTGTTCGAGCCCAGTGTGATGCAGTTTGCTTTATCTCCAGGGCTCCACAACGCTGATGCAACACAGATGTTTAAAGCACAGCCCATTTCAGGGTTTGCTCTGCTCCTGCACCACTCTCCCAGCTTTTGCTCTGTCCCAGTGGAACAGAGTCCCTGCCATTCCTGGGACTCACATGGGTGTGCAGAAGGCTACCTGGTGCACCCCCACCATCTGCCATACACACGTGGCTTCCAAGAACCAGCTGGAATCTTGCTCCAAGATCCCAGCAGCCTCATTTCCTTTAATAGCCCACTTAAAACTTGAGTCTCAAAGGAGGCAGAAATATTTTTTCCGTATTTATTCCGAACATGTTGTCACAATAGCATCTTCATATTCCTTCGGTGCAAACAAAAAGCTCCTTATATGTGAGCAGTGCAAGATGTTAGCTGTACTTTAAAGCAAACAAACAGCAAAAACCACCACACCTCTAAGAACATTCAGCTCTACAGCCTTGGCTCCCACAAGTCTCCCACACCCATCTATTACTGCTTTGCACTTGAGTCCTCTATAGGGTCAAAAAGCTTTGGTTTTCAAAAAAGGTTACTCATGAGACAGACTCCTATTAAGAACATTAAACAGGTCTTCATTACTCTGAAAAAATTATGTATTGTGGTGCAAAAGAAGAAAAGTTACATGCTTATTAGCTAGTGAAATTTCCAGTTTTACTGTACAGGTGACTAGTCACATTCTTTCTCTTGTCCTACAGAACAGCTTTTGAGAACTGAACAGATAATCTTAAAATAGAACATTGTTCTCATTTTTTAATGTCCACCTATTGAGAGGTTGGGTTTTTAAAAAAATTTCTTCAATAGAGTAATGGTCTCCTTTTCTTCAGCTCTCTCATAGTCATCCTGCCACATGAAAATGATCCTCCATGTCACCTTTCAGAGTAACATTTCACAAAATTCAGGTCATCACCAACAGAAATGATTTTGCAGTGGGTTTGGAAATTCTGCATACAGGAGAAAAAAGGTGTCAGACCTTCATGTGGAGTGCCTTGTCCTAGGTTCCCTGGCTGAAACAGGCAGGAATTTGGCCATGTAGCTTTTATGTGATACTGATTTAAGCCTTGGTACAAGCCACTAAGTCACAACTTGGATTTTCATGTTGGTTTTAATGGAACTATTATGTTACACTAGTAACATATAATAACCAGAGGCTAAATTGCCTGTATGGTCTTTGAAACACTACAGATTATCCTCATGAAGTTTAACATACTGTGGAGAACAAGCTGTTGCTGGTCCCTTCTCTGGGTTTCCTTCCACAGAAGTCAAAGGAGATTTGGCCTAGGAAAGAGAGCAGCTTATACTCCAAGTAGCGCTCTAAACTGGTGACAGGAGTTTTGTTTTTTAGGGGTTTTTTTAAGAATTGACAGTGTGAAGGCTACAACTTTGTATGATGACAAGGATAACAAAATGAAGACGACCTTATTACCAGGCTTGCATCCGTAAGGGCAATAGGAGCCTGATTATGACTTCAGCACATCTTCAACAGAGCCAAGATCTTACCCTGGAGCTCTTAGCACAAAAATGTTAATACGTTTAAAATTATTTGATAAATTATCTGAACTCTACCCTGGACAATAAATATATACTTAGTAAAAAACCCAACGGATTTAAACATTATTTACTGTTGTAAAACTACCTCTACAGACATGAATAATTTTTCTAGAGCTGTAATATTATTTGATTTGCAATGCTTAGCAAGTAATTTTTTTCTGAAAATTATTTATCATGCTATGTGAACTGTCTGTAGTTTTGTGATGTTGATCTTTGAAGCCTGTTACACATTTTAATCACTGTTCTACAGAGTTAAATGCTATTCAAGAGCTAATATATGCTTGTAAATACAAAATGAATTAGAAAGTGTAATGAAGACATTTAAGAATTATTATTTGAGGTGTCAGTAACATGCTTATGTGATATATAGTGCAAGTAGGCATTGTTTAACCTTTTGCAGTATCACGCCATTTGAAAAATATTTATCACAATAAGAGGTACACTTTGCCCCAAGGAATACTTGTGTGAAGAAGGAGAGGTTTGGTTTACCAAAGCCTTGTTTTGATTCTACATAGAAAGTTCCAAATCAGATAAACAATAATATTTATTAGACTTCAGACAAGCCAGAAAAAGTAGTAGATAACATTCTAGGTATGAAAACGAGAAAAAAAATTTTAAAGCAAAAAAATTTTTATGAAGTTCTTTCTAGCAACTGTCTAATAAAGGGGTCTTCCTTCTCTTTCTGCTGGAAAACAAAGGAAAAACAAAGCTAATTGAAAAAAAGATAGACAACAGACATGAACTAACATGCCATGGGGCCCGTGCACCAAACTGGTACAGGGCTTTCTGGATCACACTACAGACTGAGGCAAGCACAGGTCCAGGTCTCTCTGCCAAGAGAGTGGGCACAAAACACTTTGGGATGAGCAGGCAGCAACTGCCTGGAGGAGCAGCAGCCAGGGCAAGGATGTGAGCCAAGCCCCTGGTTGGGTGAATTATTTTTTTTGTGTTCCCTCCAGGAAACACCTGGGCTGCTGATTTGCATGCAGACCCCTCCTTAGCACAGCAGCTGTCAGTTAGGGAGTCTTGTCCAGCAGGAAAAAAAAAAAAGAGTAAAAATTTTAAAGGGAAAAAATTCTAATCATGCTGTGGTGGTAGTAAAGGCCATAAATAATCTCACTTTTGTCAAGTTGACTAGACACCTTGGACAAACAAATTATTTAGTTGAACAAGTCAATTTGTTCAGGCTCCTGTTCTTAAAATCAAGTGGAAATATGAACTTCATGAAGCACTGGATGGAAGCCCAAGCTCACCTGCTTGTGCAAGATCATGACCAAGCTGTTCCCCCACCTGAAATTTTGATGCTGCTGGCAGTCAGTGAGCAGGAAACCTCCACTCCTTCTATAGTGGGGATATGGACAAGGAATTCATAATGGCAGATTAAGTTCATAAGTAGGAATATGAAGCAATTGCTGCCACACAGCAATTATTGACCATTCCTGTCTGCCTTGCCAAAGGTCTGGGATGAGACTGAGTTCTATTTAAAGTGATATTTTGACAGCAGTGAATGACCTGTACAAAGCAACGAGTGCACTGCCTCAAAAAAACTCACACTTCCCCTTTGAAGAAATAAATCTTTTAGCCTTTCACCTCATCTACAGCAAAGACTAAGAAGTCATGGTGGGAAGAGTAAGTCACCTTATTTAGCTGGTAACAGAACAATCAAGCTATAAATCCAGGTAAAAAGGACAACAGTAGGCCAGATAGATGAGAGAGTTTTCCTGAAGACCTGGTCTGTCTGAGAAGCCTTTTGTACTTCATCCTGCCCACAGCATTGGCCTTAGGGTGACAGGCCCTCCCAGGAAGGTAGAACCCTGTAACTTTCTGAGACCTCGCTGTTTTATCTGGTAAACTAAGCAGGACCTGGCTGGGAGCCCAAGCAGTGGTACACAATCCTCTAAACTGTTTATCTATTAATACCCGTCCTGGCACTGCTTCAGCCCATGCCAGATAGCCTCCCACTAAATGTCCTGGCATGAGACAGAGGATAACAGTGGCCAGCATGAATTAAACAACATGTGGAGTGTGGGAAAGAATTCAGCCTGCATCCAGATGGCAGCACAATGCATGGACAACAGGTTCTGTCCTGGTTCATTTACAGACAGAGACGCTGTGGTCAGAGCAGGGTGCAGAGGTTCTTCACTGTTGCTGTGGTTTCTGGTGCCCTGCTCAATGCTGCCCAGGCTGTTGGACTGCTTGGGGACCCCGCTCAGGGCAGCTTTCCTGGGCTGAGACCTGGGTTTGGAGATTTGCCCAATTAAAAGTGTGTTATTCGCTGTTTGCCTGCAAAAATTTCTCTGCCAGTTACATTATGGGAGGTCATTTCATAGGCTGACAAGTGCAGCTGGAGGAGATTCATGGGAGGCTGAGAGTTGCTGTAATAACTACAACTTTCTACCCGAGCCTCAAACATCATCTTGAGAAGCCAAGCTGAGCTCAGACACTGGCTAGTAGCCAGCGAGTTATTCTGCTCTTTGAGGCAGACATCTTTAACAAAAAAGGCTGAGAAAGAGCAAGAGTCCCTTTGTCTTTTCAGAGGTCACTAATCCCTCCTTGGTACAGATGCTGGTTTATGTCAAGGTTTAGCGGTTGGTTCTGTTCCGCCTTCCTGCAGAGGAACAGACTGAGCAGTCCCTCTGTACAGGTGTAGATTTTGGCTGACATCTGTTGATAGAACAACACGAAATAGAGCAGGAAGATTATGCCCTCTGTGATATGAAACAAACTCTTCACCATGGAGACATTCTCTTAGGTTTTCTTACTGGTGCTAGTTTAATATGAAAGGTAATCTTCTGAAACACTAATAGTAAAAAGTAGCATAACACTTCACTTACCACCATCTCATTCCTGGCATTAACTTTGTTTATACAAGGAGTTTGTGTTGCAGGAAAAACTAAATTCTTTCTTTCTCTTTGAAGAAATGTATTAACACTATTATTGTGTTAGTGTTTCCTTTCCAAATAGTTTTCCATTTACTTTTAGAGCATATAGTTTACATGGCCAAATCACTGACAGATACAGATCAAACAAATACAAGTTTCTTAGATTTTCCAAAGTTGGGAGTATTTTTGGTTTTTTTAAACTAAGATAACCATCTTTCAGATGATTTTTCCAACAAAAGCTCTGTGCCATATAGTGTTATGCCAGGTGAGTATCTGTACCTTTTGTTTGCATGCATTTAATTTTAGCTTTGTGTTTTTGTGCTTCATTTCCCTCCAACTCCCAGAAGTGAGAAGGAAGTAGGCTAAAGGTGTCAAGAGTGACCTTCATGTTCACTTCAAAGCAAGTTATAGTTGGTGCCTCACTATTTTTATACATTGTTAATCATCTGCACTGTTAGGAGAAGGTTTTACTAGTACATACAAAAGTAATCAGTACAGTCATTATGATGCACAGCTACTGGATTCATTTGAAAGTGATACAGAATTGGTGAGGAAAAATATTGACTGGAATTAGAGGTTTAAGAATGGGATAAAAAGTTCAAGCCTAAAAATATGTAAAGACCACTTCCAAAAAACTGTCCAGTGCCAGTATGTCCCCTTCCTACCCCCTTGGACTAACTGGTGCTCTTTAAATACACCAGGGTCTGTATAACTAAGGGAGGATGTTTCTGTTCAGTGATTAATCCTCACCTGTATCAGAAACTAGCTTCTATTGTATAAATCTAGCCCGACCTCAGCTGAGGTTTCTCTGGCTTCTCTCTTACCTGCATTTGTTTTTAAGAGTCTATTTCTATACCAGTTCTTAAAGGTCAATATCAGATTATCCTGCATAAGAAGGAAGGATGTAACACTTTGCATCCTTGGGGCAGATATAGATGAGAGTTTACTCTTGCCTGCAGTCTTGTCCTCTCCTCTCCCCAAAAACAAAACAAACCCACAACAAAATGCAAAAGCAACAAGAAAACAACCACCGAAAACCCCCAGACCCGTACACTCATCCAAACAGTCACCACTGGCATTTCTCTGCAAAGCACTTCCCCTTACAGAAATCATACAGAACTGATGGAAAGCCAAGAACAAATTGTCTTAAGGACAGATGAACACCAATGTTTTCCACAGTTCCATGATTTAACTTCTTAGTTTGGATTAAATCACATGCCGGAGGGCTTAGCGCACTCCCAATACTTAGTTGTTAATCAGCTGGCATCCATTTATCCTCCAGACCGGGATCTCTCTTGTAGTTTTGAAGCCAAACTGCGAGCTAGGGCTCTTAATTAGTTGGTATCATTCACTCCTGCACAACTTTCTCTTAAACTTGTTGATTTTACTCTGTGCTAGGTGTTTGAAAGCCTAGTTAGGAACAGCCAGAAAAGAGCCGCATTCAGTGCTACATTGCCACGTACTTGTGCTGGTAAAAATGGACGTTTCCACTCCCTCAGGAGCAGTGAGTGTCCCTGCACACTGGGAGGACAGGCAGAAGCTCCTGCTTTGAGAAAAGGCACGTGCAGAGGGCAAGGAAGGTCTGAAGCCTCCTTGCACCCTCGCTTTGACTGACCTTGCCACCAAAGAGGCGAAGGCCCTTGCAGGAAGGCAGGTACCCAGATTTTGGCTATGTTCTCCATCTTCTAACCTCTAGAATACTTTTAAATTCTCTCTTTTCATATCTGTCCTCATATCTTACACTAACAATTTGTGTTCCTTCTCAGGATACCCACATCTTTCCAGCATGTAACTGATCTCTCACTTCTCTGTGCCTCAGCCAATATGCTGTTCTTCTCCAAGCCTCAATTCTTCCAGTATTGATCTGATTCTTCTTCCTTAACTCATTTCTTCTCAAATGCTCTTGGGTTTATGATTTCTACCACTAAAAAAGGGAGTAAGTGCTGTCAGGTTATATTTCGAGAAAGGAGAAATTGATGGAAGTAAGATACCGGCTTGTCTTTGTAATTAAAGGTTCTAGAAACAAGAACTAACCTGCCTCCTCTGGCAAACAGAAAATACAGACAGTGGGCTTGCAAAAGGGATCAGGAAAGTTAATTTGATTTTGAAATACTGAAACAGGCAGATGCAATATTTGCCGGAAGGTGAGAACACAACAGCATCTTCACAGATAACAAGAGCTTCCCAGCTATTTCCAGAATGCATTCCTGAACAAACAACTCCTTGAAGAAGCAGTATATGCTCACCCCGTAAGTTCAAGTCAGTGGGCTTGCATAGCAGATCCCGGGGAGAACTGCATCTGTCACCAGACACAGCAGTCTGTGACTGTCGCTGCTCAGACGAGGTCGGAGGAGGACACTGTTTTCTAGTGACATAGCTTAATTACAAGGAATAAAGGAAAATAGAGCTTTGCCATTTTGCAGAGTATTGTGTTGAACCACAGCATGCAGATCTCCCTCGCGCGAAGTTACAAATCTATATTTCTTAAAAAGTGACAATATATTTTCATTAAAAAATGCTAGAAGAGAATTCACAAAAGTTGCCTCTAGAAAGCAATCAGAAGCTTTAAACAGGTGTGAAAAGGCAGTGAAGACAAAAGATGCTTCTGTAAACTAAACTCTTCTTCACTTGGGACAAGAACGTCTCTTTCCATTTTCTTCTGCCAGTGAGGCAAGGCTGAGAGAACAGAAATGCTCTAAGGGAGGCTTCAGGGAAAGGGCTGAAGCACAGGAATTGCCAGATGAATCAAACTAAACTTGGGCCAAGTCTGCCCTTTGGAGGGTCGGCAGCCACCCTGACACTCAGGTTTCATCTTCCATCACCGGGGAAGAGAAACAGAGTTCCCAGAAACGGGGTCCCCATGTTCCACCACGGCATCTCTCCCCGATCACTGGCTCTGTCAGGCCCTCCTGACGCGTCCTTGCTCCGCAGCAGCCGTGTGTGCCCAGCCAGGGCACGAGAGGGGCCGCGGTCCTGCCCAGCAGACGGGCAGAGCACGGCTCTGCCCTTGCCCGTTCTGGTGCAGCGAGCAGGACAATCTCCCGCTACACGGCTCTGCAGCCAGAATATCTGCAGCGTTCCGATTCCCAGGAGCTGTGCCTGCACTTGCTGTCCACCTCGGGAGTTTGGGTAACAGCTGCTCTTGCACTGCTCGGAGCTCTGTGTATTTACCTTCCAGAACTTCGCAACAGCCGAGTAGTATTAAAAAAGAGACAAGTGACGTGTAGGAAGAGAATTTAGGGTGATGGTGGGGGAGAGATTATTCAATGTTTTCCATATTGTCATATAACAGAATTGAATTTCCTTGAAGTTACTGCAGTCAGTGACAAGCAGAAGTGTGCATGTGAAATACCTCTGGCTGAGCACCGAAATAAAGCATGACTAGACGTACCAAATAACCCATGCAGACTGCAAGAGGTTGTTTAAAAAATAATTATACGCTTGTCACTGAAGAAGCTTTTCTATATTTATAATTCCTTTTTCCTCATAGCCTTGTCTGATGGAATTCAGATAGCACGCGTGTTATTATGTTAAACAACCAATTCTGGAGTGCTTCACTTCTTTCCTCTCTTTCACAGGCATTAAAGCAGTAGTTACACTTCTTAATAGGGATTATTTTAGGGACAGTTAAGGCCTGTGCTTAGTCACTTTGTTATTGACTAAAACACAAACTCTGCTCATATGCTATTAAAGAGATTGAAAACAAATCTTTAAATAAGTACTTAGCTTGCTTTTAAAGCAGTGTGGTTTCTTTACCATGATAAAGTGATAAAAATACATATGAGATCATAAAGCTCACAGTAATTTTGTTGCTGAAGAAGTTTTATAGCCATCTACTTGAATTCATTTGGTTTGAAACTTGCCTTGGTCTAGCATTTTTTTGAGCTGAAAAAATTTTTTTATACAAACAGCATGTGATGGAATATAACTAAGCTTTTTTATACATATGTAAAGTGGACAAAAAAGATTTTCCCTAAGTAAGGAAATGCTATATATAGAAGAAAAGCTAAAGACTTTCAAGTCACAGACTTCAGTAGGTTTCTTAACACCATCCCCAGGGAGGCAGAAAGACAAACAATAAAAAAGCAATTTCCTTCACAAGAACATACAGGACATCAGAAACACCAAGTAAAGAGAACAGTGTTGTGCAGAGTGGAAGTCATTTATCCTGTTGGTTCACGTTTTTCCCTCTACTAATCATCATTCCCTGCTGTCATGAATGGGAGGTGCACACACATCAGTAGGTAACACTGCTTTTTAAATATTTTTAACAAATGGCACAACCTCAATAAGCCAGAGAAGGTGTAGCCTCCACAACTCTTGAGATGTAGAGTGTGAAATAACAGCTCTGGGGAAGAAAGAATGCTACAGGGCCCTATTGTGCCATCAGAATTGCAGACCTGTTGGGGATGAAGCAGTCTCTGCCCTCCAGAGCTGCCCCAGGGAGCACCATGGCCAGGAAACTGCATCCCTAGGGGGACACAGTGCTGCTGCTAAGGGCAAAAAACCTGCATCTTGACCTTCTGCAGCTTCTTCTCAGACCTTGAGGGTCGCAGACCTGGAATGTAGTAGGAGTTGGACTAGCTGCTCCTACCTGATTTTTTCCTTCTTTTTCTTTTTTTAGCAGACACACAACGAAAGAGTTAATACTAATGTATACACACAAAATTGTATTTATTTAAAGTTAATTTCACTTGGGCTTATATTCACACAGCTTTCACAATGACAAGGGGGAACCAGAAGCTTGTCTATAGCAAATAAGAATTAATCTCGGGACAGTGCTGCCTGAGCCATTGAAAGCAGGGGGCTGATTCTGCAGTAGCACAGGTTTTGAGGCAGACCAGACATCACAGAGGAAATGTTAGATGGCTGCACTGAAAGGGTTTAGGAAGAAGACTAGGATGTGCATGGATGTGTCAGATTTCAGCAGATGGAATGCTGATTTGGGGTTTATGTAATTCAGAGCTGCTCTAACAGAGTACTCAGGGACAGACATGCAGAGGAGCAGAGAATGGCCGTATTTAAGAAGCTTCGCCATATTTTCACATGCTCATTTAGAAAAAGATGGAAAGAAAATATCCAAATAAGTTTTTCCTTCATAAAAAAGCCCCAAACACAAACAAAAAAACCAAAACAACAGAAAAAAAAAATCAAAACCAAAAAACTATAGTGGCAGGAATCGTTTCTTTGTGTGACATCCCCGTTAGGTTTGTGCACTAGTAATACTGTATTCATTTTAAACCCGGATTTTCATATTGACAGTTTTTCTGTCAAGTTAGTACATTGTAAAAGGCATCTGTAATCTGTGTAACTTTCAAAATACACTTTGCCACTCTAGATGTCTGTTAAATAACACCTTCCCGAATTTCAAAGCAAATAAAACTGGAAATTTAAGGACACTGTAAAGATACTGGGCTAATTTCTTTGTGCAACCTCCCATATGATAACTTTTCAAAATCTGGTAGATGAAGTACTGGGCTGACAGCAGGATCTTAATGACAGCCTTAAGCAAGTTTTTCAGTTGTATCTAATTCTCCTCCCATTCCTGGTCTTCTTTGTCTCTTTTTACCTTTCCTATTTTTAGGTCAGGAATATCTTTCATGTCATTTGTGCAGTAAGAACCCCGAGATGTTTTATGAAAAGCAGGTAAATACTAATATCAATGCAGGGCATGGTCACTCATGGTACTTTTATAGGTATATTTTCAGAGGGCTTCCCTACCAGAGAAGAAATCTGCACTTCTGCAGTTCACACATCATCTTAAACATGAAAGATACATATGCATTCAATAAAGGCCTTTCAGAAGTTTTTTATGAAAAGGACTGCAGTTTGTGCACTACTTTATCTTAACCAGGCTTGACTTCTTGTCACAGTAAAAAGATGACTGCAATTATTTTTTCAATAAGCAGCGCTACTGCATATCATAAGACAAAGGAATGTTACAAACAAAAGTAGAAAATGCGTATTTTTAGCAATTGAGCTAAAGAGAGCACACGTTTTTCTCCTCCATTTTTCCATTTGCTTCTGATTCCAACTATTTCACTTTCTGGCAGTGAAAAACGTTTAGAATCAAAACAGGCTCCACAATTTGAAGTTATCCTGTGTTCCTTTGTTTTGCTTTTTCCTTCTATGTATTCTTACTGAAATGAGGAAAGCCATTCACCCAAAGAGAATTTACCGGAAGGAGTCTGGCAGAATTAAGCTGCTGATGACTCTGGTATATTCTTTGATACAAGTCTTAGCAGGGTGGGGTCAAGCACAAAAAAAGATCCCGATCAAGTGATAGGACACAGGCTTTCTTCCATGGCCTTCGTAGCCACACCGTGGTGTAGCACTACACCATCCATAAGAAACCTGCTGTAAGTCATGGTGAAAAGTATTCCCACAGCATGCAGAGCCCAAAGCAGGGTCCTCCACTGAGAATGGGAGCCGAGTAACGACAAACACCGATACGGTTAGATAGTGTTCTCGTTTATTGCCCAAAACAAGCAGAATTATGTAGCATTTCCAACTAGTCATCTGTTGTCCACACACTGTAACTAACTCTATGATTGGATACTTAGGTAAAATCAAGCCTGTCTACTGACTACTAATTGGATAACAGCCGGCAAACAAGTGTCCTCCCTCCTCCCAGCTTGGGGTTATCGCATCCCGTTAACCCTCCCTTTTTTCTCATGGACACCTCAAGGACACTCCCAGCACTAAGTCACGTTAATCTCACAGCACTCAGAGCAAGCAGGCCCCGCTAAGTCTGGCTTGTTCACTGCGTTCACATACAGACCATGTCCATTCTGCTTTAAGAATTCTTCTACAGAGCCACTAGTTTCTTTACAGCCCGAGTTTCAGTTCTTGCACATAAAAGAGTTTGTGTGGACTTCACATATATAACCCACCTACACAATAATCTTCTCAAGAGGTTGCTTGCTGCCAAGCTCGCTTGTGTGCAGGCCAAGGAATATGGACATTTTCCAGTCCTGTCTGTTAAGGCTTCTCTGCAGGAAGCTGGCTTCCTAGGGTGTGAATTTGTGCTTTAAAGCCATCTGCCCTATGCTGCTTCATCTCAGGCAGTGCCTTAGTGGAAGAAGTAATAAATCCTGTTCAAAGGTGACAAGGTCTGGTAACCTGGCAGTAACCCTCAAATTCTACAAAGCCAGATGAAACCTGGCCTGAAATACAACAAACTCCAAAATCAGGTCCAGCCAAAACACAGCTTTTCATTAACAGAGCCCTGACAGTCATCTTCCCTGTAGAAACACAGGTTGAAGAGTTCCTAGTAAACAGCTGTAGTGGATAGTGTTATTTTCATTCTCTCACTTCTCAAGATCAGATTATTTAATCTAGAAGTGAAATCATGGCAAGGTTTTTCCACAGTCACACATGCTGGAGGAATGCTGAACCCTGTTCATGCCCACAGGGATCAATGTCTACTGGAGAGACAAGAGGCACTCAGCATATTTGCAGCCAGGGAGATTTAGCCTGACATTAGGAAAATCTTTCTGTCAGAGTTGCAAGCACTGAGAAGGAATGTTGGTCTTTAGGAACAGATCAGACAACTGTCTCTTCTAGCCTGCTAGTCTTAGAGAAAGGAATGGATTAGATGATTGATAAAAAAAAATCTTTTTCCTTCAACCCCAGGTTTCTATGGCACTGAAATAATACACAGCAATTGGAAGCTTAGCTCGGCGATGTAAACAACCATTTTCTACACCAAACCCGACTCACTTTCTATGTGAACAGACAGAATAATCTTTGCCAAAACTCAGCCCTTAACTCCATCTCATTTTAACACTGCTAGTGTTTTAGATAAAGCCTCCAGTTGTTCTGGAGAGTGTCATTCCTTCAGTTCATACCTGTGTAGATTGCCTCACCCTAACATCAGCCAAACAGCCCTTGCCAGCTGCACCTCGTTCATTGATCAGTTACCTAATCACCAAGTTGCAGATGATTTTTAACACAAACACTGCTTTCCAAAGTGTAAATGCAGACAGTTCACTTGCAGACACTCATAAAGACAGCTGAAAAAAATAATTAAGACCCTCCAATGTGCAGCAAGCCGAAAAACCATAGGTTGTGTTAAACCACGAGATCAGGTGCACCACCTGTATGTATCCCATGCTGTCAGATCACTTTCACAATCCACCATCTCCCTAGTTCAACTCAGATTGATTCCTCCCAGCATCACCTCGGGTTCTGCTGATCCCTAATTGCTACAGCAGGCCCTGCCCTGTAGGCTGTGGATAGGTCTCACCTGTCTGGGAGCCAGTGTTCCTCCAGGAGCCAGGGGCAGCCACCTTCTGAGCCAGCTGGCTTTGAAAGCAGAAAAAGAGCCAGTCCGAATCATCAGCAGATTATGCCTGGCAGTCTGTCAGTAATATTTATAGTTCCATACCTATAGCCACTATTGACACCTAATGGCAGACTTCTCTCTCTTAATTAATACTAAAATATATCTCCCATAGATAGTTGTAGATGCAACTTGACTAATGCCTACTAGAAGCACTTTGTGGGTATAAATGACACCTGGAAAAAAAGGAAGGTGGATTTTAATTAAAAATACACTATCTACTCCCAGCCTACAGACTGATTATACATTGATTTACAGCTCAACAGTGTGGTGAGGCCAGGAGACAAATTAATACCAAGAGTAGGTGCTGAGGAGCAGACACACTTCTGTCAAACTGGACTACGTAATTTCATACATTAAACATTGGGGTTTTTTTTTTAATCTTGTAATAACAAAGCCATATATAGCAGGAAAATAAAACTTACTAAAGTGGAACTGTTCCTGAAGTGACCCAAGATAGACTAAACAGACCATCTGTCTTAGGAATCTGATTTTTAACCAGAAATATAAAGGAATGTTAGAACCTATGAGTTAGAGCACTATGAAAAACGGGCTAAGGCTAACTATAACTTTCCCCTGGAAAAATGTAAACAGACTGAAAGAGGGGGAGAAAAAAGGTTTTCTAAAGTTTCATTGCCTAGAGGGAAGACAAGGGGAAAAGTCATTTTCCTCTCAAGGAGGGAGCTACAAAGTCACTCTGAGGTATGCAAGAAAAGCATAGCAGAGCGAAATTACTGAAGTGCAACCCATGAACAGGACTACTACAACAAAGTGATCAGCATCATGTTCAGCTATGCTGCTGCCAGAAATAAACTTACCAAGCCTTGATGATATTCATTTGAATATTAAAGGAGATACACATTCATTGCTCTTTCAGATGAAAATAAAACACCTCATCAGAGAGCAGCTAAAATGATAATAGAACAGTATTCCCAAGGACCACGTGAACTTGCACTAAAGGAAAATTCCCTTTCTGTGAACTCCTCTTGAGCATGGAGAATATACTTATTTCAACTGATGAACCCAATCACTTCCTCTCTTTCTTTCAGACTGCTAAGGAGTATCTCTGCTTTAAAAAAACAACAGACCAACTAAAAACAAAAAGAAAAGCCAAAACCAAACACAACAAAAAAGAAAAGCACACAACTTAAACAAGCAAAAATCCAAACTCTGCCAAACTAACCTTACTTCTAAAGTCAGAGAGTGAAGAGGCATCCTTTAAACCCATAGTCAGACAGGCTAGTGGAGGTGTTACCACTCATAGTACCAGTGGAGTTGACTCCTTGCTTCATGCAGAACTTTGCCAACTGCCCTGCCAGATGCCACTATAAACGTATGACTAAAGAATTACAACGTCAGATTTTTAGGTTTAGGTTCTTTCAGCAAAAACAATGAAAAACATATACAAGTAATTGGATCCATTCTCAGTTCTGTGAGATAATAAGACAAAACTATAGCAGCCATGCACACAGCCCCAGGTTCCACCTGTACCTACTGCCAGAGCAACGAAAAGGACCACAGAGCCCCTGCCCTGTGCAGGCCTGGTGGCACTGTGACACAGCCACCATCTCACAGGGATTGTGCCTGCAGGCCCCAAGTACTCCTGGACAGGAGAGTCCCCAGGTGGGACCCGGGCTCCTTCCAGCCCAGCACACGATGTCTCACAGCAGCAGAACCCCAGACAACAGCTGAGTACATTGCAATACCAGCAAAACAACTTCTCACAACAAACAAGCAGGAAGGCCAGGAGCCAGCAGCACCCAGGAGCTGCACGCTCACCTTGCAAGTTGTGTGTCCCACGTTCCAGCCCTCCACAACCACCTTCTCCTCCCGGCTTCCCTGCAGGAAGACTCCCCTCTCCTGCCTCTCTCACATTTCAAGCCCCAGGAGCAGCTGCTCAGTGCAGCCCTGGCCCTGCCGGTGAGGAGCTCCAGGTGCCTGGGGGAGACAGCACAACGTGCTTGGGCCAGGGCTCTCTCCTAGGAAGGTGCCACTGCAGAAAGGCTGCAGATGCCCACGTTGCCCCCTGGCACCCCTGTCCTTCCCCCTGTGCCAGGTGAATTTGCCAGGACAGGCTGCAGCACTGCCTGGCACAGTGGCGGCGCAGACATGGAAGTTTTGCATCCTGGGGTTGTGACCCTCAGATGAGCCATGAGACCCCCAGTACTTACCTAAAGCTCCGTCCCTTCCAGCTGGAGCTTTCCCAGCTCCCAGGGACTGGAGAAGCAGTGTTACCATGTGTGTCTCCCATGGCTCCATGTCCTGAGTGTCTTGGAGGTTTAACCCAAAATGAGGCTACGTGGCTCATCTTCTTTGAGCCATCAATTTTTGTCCTCACTTTGGTACTTCAAAGTCTGCTTTTTGGTTTTCTACTTCAGTCATTCCTGTGTTCAAAAGCAGACTATAAATAGGATCACAGAAACCAATCTTCCATTTCTTCAGAATAAAAATTAAATCTGCACTATTGACATCTTCATATGCAAGTAGCAATCACAGAGTAGAACTACATAGCAAGTCATAAAAAGATTCATCAAATATTAAAGGAATTTGACTTTTAATTGGACTTTCAGTGGTCAGACTTTTTTAAATTCTGACAATATTTTTGAAAAGCATTGACAGAATTGTTTGTCTTGCAGTGTAAAGTTGGTTAGTGCATAAAATAAGTATCTTCAGATCAGAGTAAGGCAATTTAAATGCTCAAAATACCTTATAAAGATTATGGGGAAAAACATAATTACCAATTTGCTACTAACACAACAGATTTTTGTGTAAGACTGAAGCAAGGCCTAACCTTGCAGCTTTGGTACAACTCCCATCAGGTGAGGAATTAGTGCTGGATATAAGTCATTACGTGGGAAGAATGCAGGAAAATATTTTTCTAATTAAATCTTACAAGCTTTTTTGGAGTAGCTAGCAGGTATCCTCAGCTCTGGGGAAGTTAAATGCTTAAGTGCCATCATGGACTCAGAAAATCACGCGGTGAAGAGCCTGCAAGGGACACAGCACTGAAGTAGGCAAATAGAAATTTAAAATTAATTTACTGTCCCACTCGTAGGTTAGTCTAGGTGGAAGTTCTCAATCTGGAAATGATGTTATTTGGGTCTCTGTCTCACATCCTTTACCGTATCTTTCATGGTTGCTAAGAAACAGCAGCATTACAGCAGAGTAATCATTCGTACTTCAGTCTAAATTGTCGTTAATTAGCCGATGTGTCAAGTGGGATCCCTACCACGAGAAGAAAGAGATACCGTTTATGTTTAAAAGCACAAACCAACACAACTGGCAAGCTGAGGATTCATTCTCAATCAAAATGTTCAAATGGTAAAAAGCTTTGGAAAGTTTACATTTCCTGGAGTGGTTTGTAATACATGGGTAGAATAAAGGAATCATGATTAGCTGTGTCCCAAAATCTGTCCTTTTGCAGGCCTTAATGAAAATTCTCAGCTTGAGTGTGAAATCTGATGGGTACAAAACCAAAGATGATGTGATTGGATAAATTAAAACCAAAGGAATTTGTTTTCTGCTATTAAAGCAGGACAAGATTTACAGCTTAGGAGAAGGTGGGAAGTAAAAGATGCTACTGAGATTTTTTAGAAGATTTGGAGGATTAATTTTATGTGGAAATTAGAAAAATAGAACCAGGTACAAATTATTTGAGACTGAAAGTGTTTAGGATACACAAAAATAGCTGATGATCCTTGTCTTCTGCATTTTTCATTTACCCAAACAAGGGTAAACATTATGGTCTTGAACAGAAATAAGTCTTGGCTGTGGCACTTGCCAGGGAATTTTCTAATTAGTGCCTTTGTTGTACATAGCTGTAGTCAAACAATTTTTTCATTTGATTTCCAAACAGGAGTGAAAATTTGGTATTTCATTAGGAAAGAACAATGAACAAGTACCTGATATTTGAAGCTCAGGACAGATCTGTCATTCTCTTTGTAGCAAATTTGAGGTAGCAATGATACTGTTTTTTAACTAAGTCAAGTAAGAGAATTTTTAAATACCTCAGAAACTGATTGCAGTGAAAGCTCTTTTTTTTCTTTGTACAATTTCAGATAATATACAATTTTCTTAAATTCTGATTGGAAAGGAAAAGAATAATTTGCTTCAGTGTGTTTTCCTGTTTCTTTTCCAAATATGGATGTTACAGAGAGACATTTCTAAGACAAGTGCAGTGAACTTCTCAGTTCTTACTGAGCAGAGACTCTGACAGACTATCTAGGTGCTATTAGCATTAATAACCATCTCAATCCATGCATCTAAGCCATGTTAGACAGCCTTCAATTTAGTAGTTATTTTTAAGAGCCAAAATGCTTTGTGTGATGGTTTATTAAGCAGCATATACTCTGCAAACAAAAAGATATTTGTGTTCATTATGCTTTGAGGGCTTTCAAATTACAAAAATGTAGAAAATATGGTTTAGATCTTTATATGTTAAAAATATGTCTGGTTTTGTGAGTGTTGCTATTTCCAGACTAGGATTCAAAAGTTATTACTCTGATTGTGTCTAAAGCCTCTATTTTCCTTCCTCTCCCTGAGGGTAGAAAGATTCATACCTCTTGTAAGAAATCAATGTTTATTTCATTTTACTACTGGTTGGGATGTCAGAGGTCTTTTAAGATGTATTGTAAATAAACAGTTTGACTGAGGCCACGTTGGCTGTGCCCCAAAGGAGAAGCTATGATAATTTTTGGAGCAGCCCAGTGCTATTTTGGACATGAGCTGAACAACCAGCTGTTGTCACTGGCGCAGGAAGAGGTTAAAGCAGGGGTGGGTGCAGCCTGACCCAGGAGAGGAGGATACACTGTGTACCCAGAAGCACATAATGAAATGAATGAACTGAGCAGAACTGGGGGCGGAAGTGGGATAAAACTTCCCTTTCTCCCACTCCTTCATCTGTCGATCCCAGCTCAGACTGTGAAATTCATATGGGTAAAAAAGATACCCAGAAGATACACTTTAATAAGGACCTAAAGAATGTATATTGCTAATGGCTTGTGTTGGTCTTCAGCAATTTGAAGAGTTCTACAGGGATTCTTTATATATCCTATTGCCCCCAGATAATACAGTATTAAGAAAATCTTCAATTCTAGCCATGAAAGATTGTCCGTGGTTGATCGTGGCTGGTAAGAGTTTTACAGAAGCTTGCAGGCTCGTGAGAATACAGTTTTCAGAAGCACAGTGGACATTGCACAGAAATCTGTTTAGGCCACTGTGTTTGAAGTACATAAGTAAGTATTTTAGTGTTTTGTTACTCTTTGAAGGTCATTGTGAATGTGTAGTGAGGTGTGCAATTCAATGGGATGGTGAGTTTTGTTACCGATTCCCAAATCTAATGCATCATTTGATTGTAAGAGATGTTACTTGAGGGACTGACAGCCCTACCTGGGCCTAGCAGAGTGGCTTTACATTTTGTTAATGAGACTAGTCTGTGAGTAAAACTAACCACGAGTTGGAGCAGCTCAGCTTTAGTAAGGACAAACTCATCCACAGTCTGGTGAGTGCTCTTGGGCTGATGCCTCACAGACTGTCTCTCTTCTGGCTTGCTCCTCAGAACTGCATTCCCCAGGAGCCCTGGGAGTTTTGGCTGTGCAGTGTAAAAGAAATGCAGGGATATTCTGCACATGGTCAGGAACCCTACCCAGGGCACATCACTCACTACCTGAATTCTGTCAGCAGAAGACATTCTCGGCAAGAACTGCCATTGTACTGTCTCCCATGCAGAGATGACTGCAGCATCAATACAGGTGGTACTTCTGTGCCCAGAAAACTTGAGATCCTGAAACCAACCCAAAGAAATCTTTATTGAAAAGAGTAGATAGGTCTGTAAGTGCCAATCCCTTAACAGAGGGGCAGCGTGGCAGGGTAATTCCACTCTGGGGGAAGGAGAGTGTGTGTCAAGCCCTGTGCTACCTGCAGGACTGCTTCCATTGTTTCTGGGGTGCTCTTGGGCAGGCTGGTGGAGATGCAGACATGTGGCAAACAGATCTGGCTTTCCAAATCCTCTGGGTGAAACTCCTGTGCGTGGCATGGGCAGCGATAGCCACTGTTGCAGCATCTGAATTGTCACAGCAGAAAGGGAGGAGCTGGCAGGACCTACAGACACTGGGCAAGGACTGCATTCCTGCATTCCCAGTGGCAGGCTCTGGCAGATCTCTGTGCTCCAGTGTTTCAGCTTTCAAAGGAAGCTTTTGGAAAAAGGCTATGGAACAGCCACTCAGTTTCCACTTGACAGAAGGCAGCAGTTCAGCCCCACTAACTGTAGATTCTTTTTAGAGAACAACCCTAGAAATGAATCAGTAAAAGGCACAGCACAAAATAGGCTGCTGTTTCAACTGGCAACTGCGGAATGCACTTGTGTTGGGCTATTTCTGTCTTCCTCATACAAGAATAATTTCCATCATTTTAAATCATTTTTCCAAGTTACACAACCTGCTTTCATTTTCCAGCACTAATCGAGGAGAAACCTTTACTTAAATCTTGTAAACGATCATGGGTGAGTAGATGAACCTGTAACAGAGCTAAATAAATATGCCAGATACCCAAATGAGCTTGTTATCTACTCCAGAGTGCTGAAAAAAATAAACAGTTCTGATTAGATCTTTGAGTGGCAAACTTCCAATCCCAGCAATAAAGGCAGGCCCTATGTACTCTGGAGCTGACATATTTCTTCACCATAGAACAAAGTGAACTCTGCAGCAACGATGACTATAGCCAGCTATGGAAAGGAATAAGCACTCCCAAGGAATAAGCACTCAGTAGTCTACTGCAGTGTTTTCAATGTTCTATTTAATTTTGCAGATTGCATAACTTTTTTTCAGTTCAAAGTGCTTACAGTAAATTTAGGCTTATAAAGACTTGACTAGGTTTTCATAATTAATTTTTTCACAGACATCTTGGGAAAAGTTCATGGGCTGCTGTGGTCTGGGTATGTCCTCCAGGTCTACAGTCCAGGACTCAGCCTCGATATGTAACTTTCTATAATATGCTTCAGCCAGGAAATAAACCTGTGGAGAATTGTGGAATTTTTTCTGTTTCAAGAGCTGGTACCAGTGCGATACCACACGTGAGAAGTGGTGCATGACCTCCCTGTAAACATCTGAGCCTCATCCAATACAAGGAGGAAAGGGAGTACTTTAGGGCTTAGTGAATTTTTTTTTGGTTCAGCATTTTTCTTTTTAATTAATTTGTCTTTATTTCCCTGCTAATAAATTAGACAGCATGGACTTTCATCTGTCTCTTTGTATAACCTGAACTGCACAGGCACTGCTGTGGAAGTCAGTGCTTTCAGCTCTGCACTCTTTACTCAGGTTTTTTAACACAGTCGTTATCAAAGATTGAACATTACAAATATAAATAAGCTATCAGAAGTTATAAGCTTTGAAGCTTTGTATAACAGCTGCTTCTAAATAAAAACAAGGGCTGAAGCACCAGCAGCAGCACTTACATGGACAAGAAAGACACCTTTCATGTAGTGAGTACCTACAGAGAGACTCCTACTGCTCACCAGCACATGAAAGGATAGCAAAGAGGAGATGTGTGAGACTTCAGTTGCACGAGGTTAATACATTGTCTGTTTGAATCAGGAAAAAACAGAAGCAAGAACACAGGACACTGAGAAGTTAAAAAAAAACAAACAAACAACTCAGCCTGATTTAATTGGAAAGCATCACTTGGCTGGCTTCTTTAGTAATTGTTGGAAGCCATCCCAACTCTTTATATATTTAGAAGTGATACAATTCAACTCATAAATAATTTTTTAATAAGCAGCAGTGCTCCCAAAGTATGTGATTTAACCCTTCAATGTATATGAGAAATAGGGTTGTTCCCTTCATGCTTCATGCATTTAGAACATTTTATGATGCCAATAATTTTTCTGTTGTATATTTTAGAAGTAGGATATCACAATAACTGCATTGGCTGTCCTGTGAAAATGACGAAAGCTTTGGACAGTAGGTAACAATAAATGCTGAAACAATTAGTATTGTCAGTCCTATGGTGTCACAGAGATGAAATTATCATTGGGGAAATCTGCATAAGTGTATGCAAGATTAGACTTGATTTAAAGGCAGTCTTTGTACTGCAAAATCTAGTGGTGCTGTGTTGTCATTGAGAATGAAAAATTTCCTGAAAAAAATACATATGTGTGTAACATATCTATGTGTAAATATATATATATATACACACACATTTGCTAGGGGTTTTGGTTTGTTTTGATGGTTTTGTTTGGGATTTTTTTCCAAAAGGACACCTAGTCTACATGACCAAGGTCAGTATAAGCTCTGTTAGTCTGAAGAGGAGTGTTGAGCTGGATTCCCTATTGCACAGGGAAACAATTCACTTTTTCAGCCAAAATCTGTGCAGCAAAGCTAACTCAAATGGCAGACTCAAGAAGAAAGGGCTGACAGCCTGGGAGATTGACAGGAAATCACTAGGAATTTTAGAAAAAATACATCACTTCCAACAGTACTTCAGCCAGCCAATCTTTTCTATCAAAATAGCTTAATAATTCCAGCTTATATGAATGCTAGAGACAGCCCATAACTTGTGATTTTCCCTGTTCTCAACTGCATAATAGATACAGCCATAGAATTTGTCCAGTCTTAAGTCTCATTAGGTGCAGAGTGGTTATTGTTGTTCAGTCAGCCTCTTAAAAATAAATCTGATGAGGGGAGTGCTCCCTCGCTGGGTGTAGAATTGGACCAGTTTGCCAGTGCAGGTGGAACTGTGCTAGTGTACACCAGAAGATTTAGCTTCTTATTTTAAAGAAAAGCAAACCATTTCAGAGGCTGGTTCACCTTGAGGTATATCTATTTCCAGAGGATATAGGAAAGACCACAAATTCTTTTTTATTCAAGGGTTATGTTTTTCTATGACTTCAGTGCAAATTTCAGCCATGCTCTGACTCATCTTTGGGATATTATTCAATATAGCTATTAAACATTAGATTGCATGAACAGGGTCACCTTAGAATTGGCAAAAATTTAGGACATATTTGGAAAGATGTGAGGGAGGGGGGAAAATCAATATTTTTAAAATTCAATTTCCCAGTAAGGTCTGCTCATTTAACTCAGAACATACCCTATAAAATGACAAAGCTATTTACATTAGTAAGTTAAAGCGGCGCTTGGTTGCGAAATCCCTGGCTGTTAAAGAAGCGTGTTTTCATTAGTTTCAACTGGCTTTGGGTTTAAAAAAAGTAACAAATAGTGCTGGAAATCAGCAAGGTGCCAAGGCTGGCAGCGGTGAGTCCCCTGAGCCTCCAGCCATTCTAATCAGGGTACTGCTGAAAAGGGCTGTTCTGAGAGCTGTTCTCTGGCAGTGGAGAATGAAACGTCTTTTCATTCACTCCTTCCCACTTCAGTGGGTTACTCAGGACTGTCCAAGGGGAAAAGGCTCCTTATGGCAGCTGTTCAAAGGATAAGGATTTTATGTTTTTACGTGGGGGTGGCTGTGCTGGAAATATCAACCCCTCGCAGTCTGGAGGGACTTACAGGACCTCAGGAGGGTTGCTTTGCTCCACTTACACGTAGTTCCGTTCATTTCTGCTCATCTCAGTTAGGGAAAGCCGGCCCAGCAGCTTTACTCCCCAGAACTCATTCATGAGAGTGCTGCTATGTGATGTTGCAAACCCTGCAAGGAATCAGAGGAAACTTGTTTCACGGAACCTTTTAAAGGTCCCACATAAATCTTTGAAGATGAAAGTCCATTTTCCTTGTACTACAAAGAAAGGGGAAAAGATTGCACAAGCAGGACTGGAAGAACTGAGTGTGATTATAGTGGCCCATATTAAACCAAAATACATTAAATAGCCTACGTGATAAAAGTGACAGCCAAGAAATGACATAGAACTAAGAGTTTCAGAGATCTTATAAATCATTAGAGTTTGGTAGAGATAGCCTATTATATTTCAAAACTTCAGGGGTTTTTAAGCATCCACTGCACACATTTCTCCATTCCTATCTCTGAAGCTTTTTCATTTACTGCTTTGCTGACCTATTCCTTCAGAAGTGGTCTCTTCACTTCTAAAGCAAAGATAATGCCATTAAAAGTCACTCCTAAATCTAGCCATTGACATAAATAATTTATATCCCCATATTACAGATGATTTCTATTATTTTCAAGTGAGGGGAAAAAAAAAAAAAAAGAGGAATGAGAGCAGACACAGTAAGATTTCAGCTTGTTCTCTGAGAAGTTGTCATAGTGAAAAATAAACATAACTAAAAGAAATCAGAAAATAGTCCTTCTCTTCATTTGCTGGTTCAGTCCCCAGTGAGGAGGATGAGAGCCTGAGTATGAGACAGACATATTTTTAAATTCAGGACATTAATTCAGACTGTAGCCACTGTGCAATGCAGGGTTACGCTCTGGTAGCTGTGGGAAATCAGAACGATAACACCAAGTATCTTGCAGAGAGACAATACATTCTGAGAAGTGTGGTGAAGTGCATCCAAAAACATATAGTGGTTGACTGGGATACGTTCCCTTTAGACAGTGAGTTCCCTCTCAAAGAGTTAGGAAGGAGATGAAGTCAATTTGGGATGAGAAATGGTCGGAGTCAAACCTCAGTACGTCACGGAAAAAGAAAGCCCTGCATCATCATGCATGATATCATCATTTTACATGGCCTCTTTAGGCCATTATCACTGAGATCAGTAAAGACTTTCTTTCATGAAACTCTGAATATAGCACAAGAATTCTTATCTATGCAAAAGGAAGTAGAATGGAGTCCTACATCTTGTTCATATGCAACCTTGGGGTCTCCAGCTATTTCAGAGGCAGATCCCTAGAGAGCAAATGCTCCTCCACAAAGCAGTATTTTCTCCACCTTTGTGAAGAAAAAAAGGGCAAGTATTTTCTTTAGACACTTTGTTTTCTGTAGTTTATCTGAGCAGATATCTAGATAACTTTTTCTTACCACAACGTCTTGGCCATATATTTCAATTTTTGTAACATTCTCTTTGGAAAGAAAAGAAAGGGAAAAGCTGCATCCAAATGTGTATAGTTTCATTGATTGTAAAATAAAGAATTTTTATGGGTAAATGTAAAATAAGAAAGCAATTAAATGATATTAGAAGAAGCCATTACAGGAATATCCAAAATAAGACATTTTAGAATATTGAAATATGCTACATTCCTTTTATAGTGTTGGACCAAGATTTATTCTGGAATAAAGCAGATTGCTGTACAATTGTCAAGCATCTCTAGAACTTTACAAACCACACCTATCAGATTGTTAAGATTTATCAGGTTCCATTTGACCAGTTTACAAAGCAAAATCGTTATTATAGCCATCTCATTTAAGAAACTCAGTGCTGCCCTGAATAAATCGTGGCATATCATGACATTTACAGACTTGTGTTCAGAGCATTAATGGTCTCACTTAACCAAAAGTCACTGGATACAAATCTCTCTTCAGCTGCTGTCTTAGGATGGATCCTTTGTGTGAGTTCCAAGAAGAAAATGCATCAGCCAGCCACGAGCATGAACATGGGACCAGAACACACACAGTGACAGCTGACTTTCTTTTTTTTTACCCCGCTCTTTCCATTTGTCAGAAATCTTGCAAACTCCAACACGCTGCTTGGATTTATAGGCTATCTCTCACTAGATAAGAGACAGAGTTCTGGTATCTGGAGTTTTATTTCTTTGATAAAGCTTTCCACAAGCAATTTCTGTGTGTATTAAAGTCAAATAAATGTCCACTGAAGCAACATTACACTACCAGCACTGGGCTGCACTTAATGAGCGCTCACACAGTGGGGAGTGAGTCTGAGAGGCTCACTGGGAAGCCCATTTGCCATAAGAAAATGCAATTTTATCACAGACATATTTTGCATTGGTTGTTAAGCAAGCCAAAAGGGTAAAGCTTCTGCGTGTGCATTCTCCGTAAGCATGAGAATATTTAATATTTGGGGAGAAAATATTGAAAAGTGGCAAGTGGCAAATCATCTTCTGGCTTTAGGAAGCCTTCTTTGAAGGAAGGACAGACAGCTGACTGATGGGGAGGTGCTGCCCCTGAAGCAAACCCTGAGAGACCCGTGGGCAGGGAGGGACCAGAGCTGCCAGAAGCTGGAGAAATGCAGATGGGCAGAGGCAGGCCTGAATAGCACCGTGCCAAGGGGTCCTCAGCAACAGCATCAGGCCCAGAGGAAGAGAACAGATGGCTGCAAAAGAAACTATTTGAATAGACTTGGGTGGGGGAAAGCGGAAAAAAAAACTGAAAAAGAAAAGCAGGCCAGCTCTCCTTGGCAGCAAACCCAGCTTCAGTAAGGTGAGGCCCACTGGGTTAAATTGCTGCTCAGATATTTGCCAGAGGAAGCTTCAGCTATACTGAAGAGTAGGGCTTAACAGCATGAGACTAGCAGCTCAGACTAGCATTGGTTAAAAGGAAATAAGAATAAACAAAAGGGCTCCTCTTCCAGACCTTTCCTGTTGAATATGTAGTGTGTGAGGTCTCTATGCAGAGGACTGCAAACATTCTCTCTTTTGACTTACAGCATCTATGAAACTTCATTAAATTAATAATGACTGTTAGTAAAGGTTAAACAATTATTTTAAAGTATCATTCAGCTTGATGATTGAGTATATTGAAGTGTTCCTGCCAGCAGTTTATTCCCTATGAGCAATACCTATATTCAGAGCACAAACACTGAGTTATCACTCTCTAGGCTTTCTGGTGCAAACCCATAGGAATCTGGAGATTATTTTGGTTTATGAAATAATAGTAATGAATGACACATATACAGTCATTCCCTTTTAAGGCTCCATTTAAAAGCATAGAAATGTCTCATGTGATCAAAGGCTCTCTGCTTCCTGCTCATTCCTTGTGTACTTAGATGTGAATGTCCCTGGATTATGCTATGGCAACAGCAGGAGCACGAGCAGGAACTACAGATAGACCTTGTTGCAGGAAAATCTGAACCCTGCAAAAGCAGGAGCATGGGAATCTTATTTGTCTAGACAAATGTGTGATAGGGCTTGTTAGAGCCCCCTGCTAAAGGGAATTGGACCAGTTATCAGAACTGGGTCCAAGCCATCTGGCCCATCCCTGCCTGACAAAGTCCTCTCTGGGGATTGCCCATCTGCAGCAGTACATGCCAGAACTGCTCAAATCCCTCTTCAAGAAAGGAATTAACACTTTTCTTCTTTGTATAAAAAGTTGAATGGGAAACATAGAATCGGGGAAAATCCAGTTTTTTCCTACAGGACTGATGAGAGCTGAGCAAGAAGTAGATTTTGTCACATTTCTTCAGGCAGAAAGAACACTGAACCCAGTAGAGCCCTCGAGCAGGACTAAGAAATGCAAGATTAGTTCTCTAGGAAAGAAGGATTTACCAAGTCCAAAGCAGCGTTCTCCCTCAGGTGGCTGCTGGTCTATCTGAAAAAGTTCCACAGGGTGTTCAGTCTTTGAATACCATGTCCATTCCAGGAGAGATAAGGTGGGTCTAAACTCACCTTTGGAAACTTTCTAGGTCAGCCTCGAAGCTGCCTATGCTTAGAATGGCTCCAGAAGGAGAAGTAACAGGCCAGGGCCTCTGCTTCTTCAGCAGGTACGGCAGATACACTCAAAATTCATGCTCGAGATGAAAAAGGGCTACATTGACCAAACTCCCTTGAGAAGTATCCATTGTTTGGTGGAATGAGTTTCTGTTGGTGAGCTCAGCGCTCCCCCAGAGCCGCGGGACTGGCTGTTAGTCCGTGACCGATAACCAGAGCCGGAGGCAGCAGCTTCTCTGGCAGCTGCAACAGCGAGATGCCAACAGCACAGCTGTGCTGCAGCTCTCTCTCTTGGTGTCGGGCTGGGCCACACTCAGTTCTCGTGGAGTCTCTCTCCAGAGACCGATGGTGCTGCTGCATTCAGAGGTCACATTTCGGCATCGCCCCAGCCGGGTGCTCTCGGTACACGCGTAGGCATCGGCACAGATCAGCTCACGTGTGCGCTCAGAGATTTCACAGAACTGAAACCATGAGGGATGGCACATTCTGTTTATCTGTGCTTGTTGCTGAGGCTTGTCCTGTCAGGCTTTTCTTTAGGTAATGGAAAGGCAGTGATTTTTGGTTTTTTCCTATGCAAATTCAATCCTGACTCCTTGGAGCTGCAATGTTATATAATGGGGATACATGTGCATACATATATATATATATATGTATATATAAACCCCCACAGAACACATTGCTGTTACTCACATGCCTCAGAGTAATGAAACAAACCTTCTAAGAACTGTATTGACTATTTCAGTACTGCTCCAGCATCTTTTCCCTTTCTGCTTTCCTGAAATAAAGAATTGTACTCAGAGTGAACTTCGGCACCATGGGTGGTTACAGCCACTGCTGTTACAGTGTTATTAAAGACTGATGATAGCAAAAGCATCCCTGTTATCAGTATTTCCCTCCTGGCATGATGTGTTCTGCAATATGTATACACACGATGAACAAGGTAAAAATACAAAAGCAGATGATCTTCTTTAGTGTTTATTCCTCTACAGGAGCTCTGACTGTCAGGTGTTATTTATGCTGCTTGGGTCAGTTACCTCACTGTGAAGATATTGATGCCACGCTTAGCAGTTTAGTTTAAACGCATAACAGGGAAACCATCATCAGTAGTCAGGTTTCTCCTCCTTTTTTTTTTCCCAGTATAAATTCAGGATTTTTCTTTCATTGGTGTAAGACACTAAGACACTGTAAGTTTTGGCCGATAATATTCATACAGATTTTGAACCAAGGAGGAACAGAATTGACCTGCAATTCTACCTTACCAGGTTTTCTGTCCTTCCAAAGGAAATAGTCTTTCGCTTGTACTGTAAGGCTCAGCTTTCATTAGCCTAGACTAAGGTTTCCACAGAGGTCATTCTTTGTGGCAAGACTGCAGAGGACAAGTATGGAGAATACAGCAGGTGGTCTGGTTCATGTGCAATAGATAGATATATTAGCCTGTGTCTTTCTTTTCCACAGGGATGGAAGTCTTCACATACTCATTCCTACTGTTTTATGCATCTTGATCAGATGCTTGACCTGACACTGTAGACAAGCAGTGCAGAGCAGATCACCCAAAGGATATATTAAAGTCCAAATCAGACTTCATTTTAAAGGAAAACAAGGTTATAGATCACATCTGAGGCATAAGGCAATGTGTTCCTACCAATAAATCCCCAATTAGATGCACAAAAACTTGTAAGAGATAGAGAGCGTGATGAATCCCAGCTGCATTGACCAGCATTAATTTTTCCTTTGGTCAGGAGTTTTCCATTCAGAATCTGGGTTGGCCATCTCCCCAGCAACTAATCCTTCTCTATTGACAGGAGGAAGGAAAAAAAAAAAAAAGGAAAAAAAAATCACCCGAGGATTCTACACAGCCTAATGTTCTGCAACTGCAAAAATGTCTTTCTTTTTCTTTTGAATAACCAGGCAAACAGTAAAGCATTGTTTAAAACAGTAAGTAAATGGAGACGCTTCTAGTTTCGTTGTTCTCTTTTGTGAACAACACCAAACAGCAAACTCTTCTTCTTTCTAAGTATTTATGTCTTCTGTCTTTTCAGTTTGAGCTTTGCTGTTGTTAACAAATATTTTTCTAGCACTTTCAGACAGAAAACCAGGCATTGGTTTCACCCTGCATCGAGGATATTGGCACGCTGAGGTCAGATTTTCTTGTAAAGGTGTGCAGAGCTCCCGTGCTCATCTGTGGGCAGCTATTTCAGTATAGCACGGGCTTAATCTCCTCTCTGTTGAAGTAGGGGGAAAACCCCTAAACTACAAGGAGAAAGGAGCTTACTCATATGCTTGTCAGCAAGGAGAAGCCAATGACATTTAGAAATAAATTTTCTCTTTTAAACTTGTAACACCACTAGTTCATTTATAACTAACTAGTTCATCTTTAACCATTGGACTAACTCACTGTAGGTGGATTCTACACTATCAGTCCTGGTGGTTATAATCGAACAGCAAGCAGGGTTTGTTTCAGCAAGGCCACAATGGGATTGTCTGTTAGAAGTCTGTAAGGAAATTGTAAAAAAAAAAAATACTTCAAATGAGTTAAAAGAAACCAGAGCAGGCATCATTCGGAAACTGATATTATCAGCAGCTCTTGCCCAGAAAGGAAGAATGCCCTTAGGTCTTTTATGAACTTGCACAAGCAACATTCCCATCTGGTATTGTGCTGGGCTCGTAAGGCTGCAGCACAATCAACAACTAATTGGGGCTGGGTGAAACAAAACTGCTTCAAGCAGCCGTGAAACTCTCACTGCCACGTTGGAGCTCGGATCTGCACCTAAAAGCTGCTGTAAGTGCAACAGTTCAGCCCCTGGCTCAGAAATGCTGGTGCTCTCTCCAGCTGCAGTGGGACACAGCACTGGGGCAGAGGGAGCAAGGGGTGCTCCTCTGGAAGGCACGAGGAGGGTCACTGGCAGTGGGAGCCATGAATTAATCCAGAGCATTTTCTTTACCCCAAAAGACTTCACAAATTGCAGCAACTCTTCCAGAACTGTTTTAAGTCCTTTTTTACCTCCTGCACATTCTCAGAATAGGAGCTAAAATTTTGGACTGCAGTCAGTGGTAAATTAGATGCCTTTACAAATCCAGGCCTTTGCATTCATGGAGGGAATGAAAACTGTTATAAATACACAGACAAGTGCACCCACATACCTTGTAAGTAATGATTCTGTGACATAGACAATATAACTAAGCATGACTCAAGGGGAGGGTTCAGAAAACTATTTCTTTAGTGATAGACATACACATCTTCAGTCTCTTCTAGCAATAGTTTTGGGTTGGGGTTTTTAGTGGGATTTTCTGTTTGGTTAGGGCTTTTTGTTTGTTTTGTTGAGGGGGAGTTGGGGTTTTTGTTGTTTAATCTGCTGAGGAACCTCAATCCATCATAGGATAAGCCTCACTTGAAGCTCCCTTATGCCCCTACCAGGCTCTCATGTTGGAGCAGGTTTGACATCCTTCATTTGCTGAGTGACACTCACATCACAGCCCTACCCCTCCAGCTGTAAGACAGCCACAGCTGTGCCTCTCTGTGCACTTTCAAACTGCAGCTCCAAATGGGTTATAACCTGTAAGCCCTCATCTTCCAGAGCTGTGAGCACTAATCAGCATCTTCAAAATACTTTTTTTATTTAATTGACTCCCCCAAAACACATATGTAGAGAATAAAAATTAGATAATAAATAGTCTATGCAAAAGTTTAAGGAAACCTTCTTTCATTAATAGTTTTAAACATGTTGTGATCGGTCTGCAGTGTCTGTTCCTGACTTAGGAAAGTGAACTGCTGTCAGACATTTCTTGCCATTATTGTCCTCTTCACCTTCCCCTCATTTGACTTTGTTCTCTGGTATAAACAGAGTTTGGCAGCATGGCTGGAATTAAATGTGGAAATTACCAGCTCCTCTGGCGTTTTTATTTAGGGACCAACAGTATGTTTTTCTAGTTGTACCTGATATCTGGCTTTGGTTTATTCCCCTTCCATCCATCTTCTTAATTCCAAACCAAGTGGTCAAGCAACCAAGTACCAAATTAGGAAAACAACAGCACACTGTGTCCATAAGAAAGTATCTCCCTCATGTGCCAGATACACAGATGCCATTAACTCAGATCAAGCTCCAACAGCCCTTCCCCTCCACCCCCGTTCCCATTTCCACACGCCCTGCCAGGTGTTACCCAGCACTGGCACTGTGTCAGTGCCCTCGGAGCACTGCGAGCAGAGAAGACACAGTGCTGTTGGCGGGGGGTTTGCCTGGTTTTAAAACCCAAGACAAAAACCACACAAGAAGAGTGAATTACAGCCGTGCTTCTCACACCCCAGGCAGCCTGCCCTGTCCCACAGAGGGAGTGTCGGAGCAGCGCGGCTGGGATAGCCCTGCAGGGATGGAGCTGCTCAGCCCCATCCTCTCGCTCTGGGCATGCCAGAGCTCAGCTCACACAGCCTGGACACCTGCTGCAGCTGCGTCCTAGTGCGGCTTCTCTGGAGTTTATTCACCTTGACCTGGTTTAGCAGAAATACTTCCCCCTTCCCGTTTTCTTTCAGCCTCACGTTAGGCTACGCAGAAATGCCATCTCAGTTTCTCCGCATCTTCAGACCAGCTACCCTTGGGGTCCCAATTGCTTGTTTTCTCATGGAATTTTGTACATCCCTAGAGCATAGACGTGGGTTTTTTTCATGCCATTCTTAATATATTAGAGTCAAAAATAGAATTATTCTATGTAAAAGGCAAGGACGTTTTATCTCCGGAGAAAGAGCAGTGTAGTGCAACAGCAAGCAATTTGAAGGCACAAAAATAAACCCTCAAAATTTTCTTCCTGAGAGGATGAGAAATGGGTGGGGGAAAAAATAGAAATTGGTGAAGCACTACCCAATAGCCTGTTTCATAGCTGCACTTTAACTATTTAAAGCACACAGATTGCACGGAGGCCTTGTTTAATATTTAGGGCTGATATTGCCAGGCCTTGCTTTACTAACAGCATATTATTTTGTTCCTACTGGGAACAACCAGCTCCTGCATGCTAAAGAGACTTCTTTGGAAGGAATAGAAAGCATTTGAGCTGCAGAAGCCCAGGGAAATCTGACCCTCCTGTTAACCAGGAGTGGTGCCTGTGGTAACTGCCAAGCACCAAGCCCACAAAAGCACAGATGCCTCCACAGCCTTCCTCTCTCCCTCACCCTGCCAGAGGAGAGGATAAAAGAGTACGTGAAAACCATACATCCTGATCAAGAATTCAAGTGAAACTGGACTGAAAGCCCTCGAGACCCGTGCAAGTGTCACAATGTTCAAACAGCTTTTCAAGTTTTGTTCAAAACAGAATCTACCAGTTTGGAACTACTGCAAACAAGTTCTACAGATCACTGACAAAGAGAAGCTGCTACAACAATTGCATCTGGATAAAACAGGACAGCTGCAAGATCTTGAAAGGTTTCACATGGCTTTTAAGTCTCTGTGACAAACAATGCTTTGGCAAGAAAATCCTTTCTTTTCTGGATAATTGTTACTTTGATGTGGAAGAACATGATGGTTGAATCCTTTCAAAGAAGCTGATGAGCCTTCATTCCTTAACAAGATAATTGTTTATCATTCATTATATGCCTAATGCTCCCCAAGAGCCTCTGTCCCTTCTAAGCAATAACAACTTCTTAGCACATATCAAAGAACTCATTACTATCCTGTTGTGAAAATTACATGGCCAGACATTAAAACAAGCATAATTTTCCTATAGATATAATGATTATTTGACTAATTGGGTATTTTTGCCACATAGTCCCCATGATAGCTTCTTTTTTCCCTGCAGTGTCTTCTAGAAAGGAGACAAGAAATGTAAGAAATGTGGTAATTGTGGAAAAGGCAAAGGACATTAAACACAAAATGTTTCAGAGACTGAAGTTAAATTCTTCAATAGTTCCTGCCCAGGATTTTCTATAGAGCCTTTACTGGGGAAGGAAAACCTCACAGAGAGTTTGCAGGCCAAAAACTCCTGGCCACTTAAAGACATCCCTGAGTGCCACCAAGGCATGGGCTGCTGGGCTTTGTGAGCTATCCATGCTTAAATAAGATCTGGCTATAGTGTTTTGGGTATGCCACCATGCCTCTTTGGTCAAAAGAAGTCTTTTAGAGTAAAACTAGCATTTAAAAAAACCCCACACTAATACAGTCTTAATCATCTGTCTCAAACTACAAGAACAGGATCAATAGGTCATTGCAAGGGGTAGTAACCAATCTTCCCTTGTCAAAACTCTGCTGTCAGTGGGGAAGGTTTTTGTCTGGCCATGTCAGGCAGAGCTAAACAAGCTTTTTCTGGGATAGGGGTGTGCATTCTTTTCAATGTCTTTTTGCCATGAACATAAACTGACATCAAAAGACTTTAAACTTGTTTATAAAATACAGTGGTCAGGTTATCAAAACCTCTTTTAGTAGTACAGTAAAGCTTAGAAACCCAAGCACCACAGTGTTTTGCTCTCACTCCTGGCAGAGAGACTTTAACTCCTGAGCAGTTCACTGAAGAGCAAAGCCTTGCTCACACTCTGGGTGTACCTCGGGGTGCTGTGCCAGCTCTGCATCGCTTACACTCACCGGCACCTGCCAGCAGCTAACCAGATGTGTTTGCTGCCTTGGCAGAGCTTCCCCCTGTGCTGCAAAATACGAGGTGCAAAGGTGAAAATGAACACTTGAAAGTCACCCCACAAAGATCCCATTCCGTGAGCTGCAGCCTGGTTAAGCTTTGGTTCTGATTTATGTTATCAGGTTAATAAAATTAAAAGCTTTAGTAGCTGCTTTCAGAGAGGGGAGTGCTGCTTGCGTGGCCCAGCTCATCCCTGGCAGGCTGGGCCGGGGCTGGGTCCTGGGCAAAGCAGCTGCTGCCTGGTCCAGCCCTTTGCTTCGTGGGACACAGTGACAGAGATGATCCTCCCTGAGCCCCTTTGGCAGGGAGCGGTTTCCTCTCCCCAAGCTGGATGCGAGTTTGCAGGATATGACCGAGCGTAGTGTCTGATTTGTAATGTCAAAGAGCAGCCGTACGAAATCCCGGCGTGCTGTCGGCTGTGCCGTGTGTTCAGGGGAGTGCCTGGGAGGGTTTCCACCCTGTGAGCCAGGCTCAGCTCTGGGACAGTGCTGTCGTCCACTCGCCACTTGCCAGCTACTGCTTTCAGACACAGGAGAGGAGCACAGCGGGGCAGTTCAGTTCCCAGCCAGCTACCAGGGGCAGCAGGAGCAAAACTCAGCCAGACCCTTTTTTGGCAACTCCATCAGAGCTGATGGAAACTGCAGCTGAGCTCCTCTCCCCTGGATGGGCTCCTGGAGGCATTACCCAGAGGACAACAGTTTATCCACTCACTCTGCACTGCTCTTCTCTTTACAGAAGAGGCCCCCCAGCCTTCCACCACCTCCTCCAGGTATTGAAAGGCAACTCCAGTATGTAGCAACAATACAGTACTAGAAAAGTAAATGCCAGATACAAATAAGCAGCAGAAATAAGACTATCCATTGGAATCTCCAGTCCCCAGGTTCCCAGACAGCACTTTTTTTGTGGCATAGTTGCTGCTCATCTAAAGCATTGAAAGGAAAAATGGTCTTTTTTTCCATTCAGTCATATTTCCTCTGTACAGGGCTGTTGCTGCCATTTCCAGCATGTCCAAGTTTTGCTTTCAGACATTTGGGTACTGGTACATTCTCCCAGGATCATATAATTATCAGTCTGTAATCTCCTGTTCCACTGCGGATATGAGAAACCCTTTTATGCTCACAGTAACAATTTAGAAGTGTTAAAGTTTGAGCACTGGGCCCCTGGTGCTTACACATGTTTAAACTGGCCCTCCCTGAAAGCTGATGTATTCCATCTGCTCTATTGGATTTCTTGGCTTAAAGTTACTGGAAACACTGAATGTTTCTTCTGCAGTGATCCTGTAGCTGTCCAAGAGTAACACACACACTCAGAGCTCGTGCCCAGGCTGCTCAGGGCTAAAACACTACAGGACAAGTGGCTTTAGTGGACTTTTTTTCCTGTCTGCTTTTAGAGGTGTTTTGAAATCCTGAGTCCTGTGGTTCACGTTTCTAATCAATCTTATAACATGTGAGACTTGATAGATAAATAAAACACACAAGTTTTCAGCTCATTTCCTCTAACATTTTACCTGAATGATGAACTAGATTTTTTTGTATTTATGTCATGAAAAGGAGCCATTACAGGCAAATCTTCAGGTTATAAAAAACAAGCGGCAACACAGTAAATTATCAGCACGAGCAGCAATGCTGGATTAACCCAATATCCACTGGCTTTACAACCCAACTGCCTCACTGCCATTCCCAGACTCTCCAGGCTCAAGGACAGGTATATCACTAAGTTAGAGTACACAGAAGCATTCAAACTGGGTCACACAAGTCATTAAAACAGCACATTCCTACAACAATTTTCACAACCCAGCTATCTCACACTGTAGCAGACTCTGAGAGTGTGCCTGGCCCTTGGCTTGGTCCATCTCCCACAAGCCTGAGCAACTGCTAGCAGCTGGAGGGATGCCCACGTTTCCAGCAGCACTGCTGACTCCTTAAAGCCTATCTTTTGCTGCAGAAACTGTGCTGTGTTTTAAAAGTGAAGATTCAGGAGTATTAAAAATATTTCAGCCTCTTCATCATCTTTACTTTCGTATGCATTTCCATCTTGTTCAGTTAAGATTCAGCCCTTTGCTTACTTCCAGTACAGCTGGAGCACAGATGCAGGGAACCTTTTCCGGTTCCTTCCCATTCCTGCCAAGCTGCAGGAGCCCACTTCAGACCTGCAGCCTCTTCATGATTTTAGCTCAGACCTTTAATTTAAAACAGCTCAACTCACCTCTCCAGGATGCTCTCAAGCCTACTCAGTAGCCCCACCACATGCACTCCTTGGCTGGAAAACACAGCCACCCCGACTGCTGGGAGCTGGGGTCTCACTCAGTGGAGTGGGAAATCAGGCAAAGGTTCCACGTGTGTCTCGCTTTGGAGCAGGTGAAGCCAGTGGCTGAGGTAGCTGATTTCCCAGGACAAGCTGCAGCAGGCACTGCAGTAACAGCTCCCAGTGTCAGGTGAAATTCCTTTCTCCAAGCCAGCCTGCTGATACAATTAAAAATGCACTGGGCAGCCTCCACAGAAACCCTTCAGATCAACTCCTCCTCTCCGTTTTTGTGGTGAAGCCACACTCCCTCCAGAGTTCACTTCAACTCAACTTTCAGCCATTAGCCAGGGGAGAAAATATCCTGGCTGCAAAATGGTATTATGGCTTTGACCAAGTGGCTAACTGGGAGGGAAATGGATTCATGTGCTCAGGAGGCTGGTTTCCATATCCTCATAATTGCTTCCAGCAAATGTTGACCATTCTCCCTCCTTGGCATAGTGGGAGCATCTTCTGGTTGACTGGATTTGCCGTGTGTTTTGCACAGAGTGGCTGAATGGGGATTTACATAAAAATAGTATTGCTGAGCATTTAGTTCTGACCATTTTGTACTTGGTACAGCCATCTGCAATCAAAATATTTGGAGAATATTACAGATGTTCTTGCATTTCAGTCTCAAAAACTCCTAAAATATGAAACTCTTACATCCGCTTGCTAGAGTTGCCAAACTTTTTCTGCACTTCTGTTATTAAGCAACTCTGTTATTAAGCAATCATGTTATTAAGTTTAGTGGATGTGAGACATCTTTGTCATGTTCAGCACCGCGTGCCAGGGGCTGGGTGGTCACTGGTGGGGAGTGGAGTCGTGCCCTGCCCGTGGCACTCCCTGGGCACAGGGAGCCTCTCCCCATCCTCTGCCCACAGCTGGGCACTCGCCACCCCTCCGTGGGCACCACAGCGGGGGAAATACAGGCCTGAAGAGTTGCACTTCCAGGAGGATGGAAGATTGCTGTGGGATCAATCCCGTCACAAGGGGCTTTTTAAACAGCTTTTATCATACACAGCTCTCTAGATGACAGAGAGAGGGTGAGAGCAGATCTGAAGCAGAACTGGCCCTTTCTTTAGTAAAAACTAAGATGTCAGATTTTCTATAATGGAAGCTAATCACTACCCAACAAAGCAGTATGCTTGGAGGGTGGTTTTTTCATTTTTAGCCTTGGTGTAATGTTCCTGAAAGCTAATAGCATCTATAATGTCGTTGCTGATTTGTTTTGCTGTATGAAAGAAAGCAGAAAATAGAATTGCTGTATGTAGGAGGTGAAGATGTATTTTGTGTAGTGAGCAATGTGCTGCAGTAAGAAAAGGCTGCCACGGTAAACATGCTGTCCCCACGAAAGCCTGAATGTAATCATGTGGCTAACCACTTGTGATCTTTGAAAGGCAAGGCGTCACCTGGCTGTCTGAGCACAATGTGATTTTGGAGGCAGGAATCCAAACAATCAATCCAAACAGCCTCTCTCACTCTCCAGCACACGCTGCTGCGCAGCTGCACACACCCTGAATTTAGGCAAAGCCGAGCGGAGCCTTTGTGAGCAGCCCCCCGCCGCTGTCTGCATGCCCAAGGGCTGGGGGCTGAGGGCTGCCGGCTGCCTTCTTCCCACGCCGCGCACATCGCCTGACTCCAGCGGCCGGAGCCCGGGCAGGGGGGGCCGTGGCCGAGGCTCTGCGGAGCGCCCGTGCCAGCGCCCAGGCGGGCAGCTTGCTGGGGCAGGTGGAACGCTGCCCTTCACCTCCTCCTGAGCCTGTCAGCAGTCTCCTGACATTGGAGGGACCGTGGCAGCAGCTGCAGCTGCTGTATTTAACAGACGCCACAGTGCACAGCAATCTGTGTCCCACCAGGCTCTGCCCGTGCCCAGCGGAACCTCCTCTGCCGGGCACAGCTGACTGGGATAAAGCACGTGGCAGCCACGGCGGTGAAACTAATTACCAGCTCCTACAGACTGTGCAGTGCAGAGAGCACAGGGCAGGGAGGGAGTCAGGGGAAAGGAGCGCGCACACGGGATTTGCATCTGCCTGGTTTCTGAGGGCTGGCATGGCTGGGGGGCTACAGATGCCATGGGAGGATGGGATGGAGAGACAGGAGCACAAAGTGGGGAGGGAGCCACAGCAGCAATGCAATACATTTCTTTATTTTACTTTTAGAAAGACGATGAGGAGCTCAGTCTCATGCTGTTAAGTAGCAGATCTCACACTTGGGACTTGCCATGGAAAAGCATTTCAGCCTTAACATTCAGTTAAACATGGCCTGATGGTTTCCAGCTGCGCTGCCCCTTTCAAAGGCTGCACCTTTCGCTGGGAGCTGTGGTATCATTGCCTGAGCCACCAAACCCAGGGGTGTCCTGGGAAAGAGACACACTGCTTTGAAGGTCACACTGCTTGAAGGACACACTGTTTGAAGGTCACACTGCTCAGTTTTGTGGATAAGAGGCAGGACTTTGGATACCTGAACATATATCACACTTTTCCTTCTGTGCCAGACAACCCTCCCTTCTGAAAAGTTCATTAGAAGCTTTTATGTGCGAATTTAGCATCCAGCTTTGTCTCAGAGATCACACACGTGGGAGGGCGGCTGGATGTGTGTGTGTTTGAGAAGGTGCTGGTGGCTCTGCTGGTCGCAGCTCCCCCGGGGTGTGCGATGGGGACGGGATGTTTCGCTCACCCCAACTGCTGGCTCTGCTTCGAGGCACAGAACTGCAGCAGCTCTGCAGAGCTGTCCCTGCAGCACAGCCAGGCACGGCCGGGGCCAGCTGGGCTCTCACCTCAGAAAGGGACATGAGGCTGAAGTGTCATGAACTTCAGGAAAATTAATGCTCTAAAAACTTACTGAAATTATTTTCAGTTTTTGATCAAACCAGATACTGAACAACTGCATCCACTTGATTAATAGCAAACACTTATTACAGAAACAGACACTAACAATCTACCATTTCAGTGTGTCAAATGCACATAATTACTCATCACGGATACTATTTATATACCCACGTACTGCTAAGTGAAAGAATGCTTTCATCCTGGTTTTATCATTTCTAGATTAAATCACAGTTTTTCCTATTTCCTCCAGACAGCAGCTCAGCCCCACAATTTTCTCTCCAAATGACAGGCAATTCTTTTAAGCATATTGAATTATTTTTTCCAGGTGGCGGTTCAGTTGAAATTAAATGTTACTCTTTAACATTGCTCAGCAGTACAGCTGTGGCACACAAAGATGACAACTTTACTATTCCAGCCAACTTGAAAATCAGAATTAAACAGAGGACTTTAAATTCTGAGTGTTACTTACTCCAAGTGAGCAATGGCAGCCAGCACCCCTTTTTCCTGGCGTGAGGGTGTAGGGAGCACAGGGGAGGTGACAACACTCATGTGCTGAAGGCTGGAAAGGGCCTTGGAGCTCACCCCACCAGCTTAAAGACTCACTCAGGCTCCACAGGCAACTAAGTACCGGCAGATTTGATTTTTGTTGTCATTTTTAATCTCTTAGTGGTTTGATTTCCCAGCAGCGGGTGAAGGACGGGGTTACCTCCGTGCCCCTTGGAGCAGCTCTGGTGTCCCGGTGGGCAGAGCGAGGTCCCCAGCTGGCAGCGGAACACGGGCACCTCCTTTGCAGGAGCACAGACTGACGTGAGGGAAAGGCAAAGAAGGTGTCTGGGAACAAAGAGGCCACTCTGCCATCACTCCGAGCTCACTGGCTGTGCTCCCCAGATACGCACTCATCACCACCTGGCTACAATGATAAAGTGCCCTTTGACCCAACAGAGTATTGCTGCCCCAGTATTAACCTGGATAATTATTTCGTATCCGTATTTCCTTTACTTTGTCCACAGAGGGTCAGTTAGAAGCCAATATTAATGTGACGAACAAAGGTCAAATTAATCTCTACCAAGAATTACAGAAGCTCATGGGATAAAGCCCAGCAGGAGCAGCCATGTGCTCAGGTGCTCTGCTGAGTGAAAATGTGCAAATATGAATAAAAGATAAAAAATCGAAAATCTTTGTTTGATAAATGTAGAGCAAATAGCTCAGATATTTTTGTCTGGCAGGAACCGCATGTACTGAGGTATCAACATTTTATAAAAATCCTGTTCTATAATTTTGCAGATTGGTAACAAAAGGGGAAGGCATTGATACTACAGATTAAGGCAAAGTAAATCCATGCTTGTGAATCTGCTTAGCCTAACCATGGAACAACAGTGCCTCCCAATGACCAGAGTGTAACTCCGAGGTTCACATACTGCTTCTCACTATCTCTTTTTGCTTGTCTCTGGTACTTTATGTATTATTTCAACCACATCATCTCAGCAGATCTCTCTGCCAAGAAAGCTTTCATATTGAACTACAAAATTAAAAGACTATCAAAGAATCAGCATATATATCCCCTGCCAGAATATTCTGTGCTTTATTTGCAAGCAAAAGCCCTCAGTGGCAGCAAGAAGTGAAACATGGATGTGTGAAACCCCAGGGATACCTGGCAATAGGATGTTGGAAGTGTTCTGCAGTCGTGACAGTTCTGGTCAGTGGCACATGCAAAGTCTCAGTTAAGCATGCAGGTACTACTTTTCTTAACTGATTACAAAAATAATTCACCGAATAAAATTAACATTTCCCCTTCTTTCTGCCCCAAACCAGGTCCCGATTATTTCAGCTCCAAGAATCTTGCACTGCAAGCCCAGAAAAAGATCCTGAGTAAAATGGCAACCAAAACCATGGCTAACATGCTAATCGATGACACAAGCAGTGAAATCTTCGATGAGCTGTACAAAGTAACAAAGGAGCACACCAGAAACAAAAAGGAAGCCCATAAAATCATGAAAGACCTGATCAAAGTGGCAATAAAAATCGGGATCCTCTATCGAAATAATCAGTTCAACCAGGAAGAGCTGGAGATCGTAGACAAGTTCAGGAAGAAGCTGAACCAAACTGCCATGACAATCGTCAGCTTCTACGAGGTCGAATACACTTTTGACAGGAATGTGCTTGCGGAACTGCTGAATGAGTGCAAAGACCTCGTGCATGAACTCGTAGGGCGGCACCTGACCGCACGATCCCACGGGCGCATCAACCACGTCTTCAACCACTTTGCGGATGTGGAGTTTCTATCTGCCCTGTACAGCCTGGACGGGGATTGTCGGCCATACCTCAAAAAGATCTGCAACGGCATCAACAAACTACTTGACGAGAAGGTTCTTTGAAACTGCGCTCGAAGGCAAGAAAGCAACCAAAAACTTCTCTCTAGAACTGGCCACCCTTCATAAGCCATGGTAGGCAAGCAAGCTTCCTTCCCATCAGTCTTACTACAGTCCCCAGCAGGGCCCAGAAGGTGCTCACCAGGCTCATGATGAAGTGGAAAACTTAAATCAGAAAGCTATCGATTTTAGTGTTTGTTCAGATAATTCAGTCTTTTTCAAGGAGCAGAGTGAACAAGGCTGCTGATACATGTTGTTCAGAAACAGATTGCTATTCACCGTGATCTCGCTAGCTTTGTGTTCAAGGCTGAACATGTGAACAGAAAGTAAACTCAGATGCATGGCTATGTAAAAATAGACAGATGAAGGCAAGAGCAATGCATGGAATTTACCCCCAAGGCCCTTGGTGCGTATATTTTTATTATTTCCACACTAACTGAAAAAGCTTTGACAGAAAGTAGGGCTGTAATGGATTAAGTTCACTCCTTTCAAAAGGATCAGGAATCAATATGAGAAAACATTTCTGATTTTACATGGTGTATAAATCTAATAGGAAAGTAACAAATCATACAAACTGAAGTGGGAGAAAATCTAAAGAACTGCTCTATGAAGCAACAGTTTCATCAGTTTTATTTTATACCTGCTGACAAAAGAGAGAAGGTTTCATTTTAATTTGAAAAGCAGCTCAGTGGTTCAAGCTCAAAGGTAGATAAAGTAGTACAGCAGTTCCCCCGCTCTCAGGGCTTGTGTACTGGGTAACATCAGGTGAGTTCAGGCTGAAGGTTGTGCTGCTCTTACTGTTCTGCCTGACAGAACTAAATACTCTTTGGGAAGATTTTGAAATTGCTCTTGTAAGGAGCAGCACTCCTAAGACACCAACATTTCCCTGATCCTCAAAATATTCAGCCTAGGTAACACTCTTGGTTTAATGTGCCCATAACATTTGTGCCTACAGTAAATCAGAGGTGGGATGCAAAGGAACCCCATCCACGATTCTTGCAGTGCCTCCGAGTGTAGCAATTCCACAGTAGTCAAAAGAGAACAGCCTTAGTGACTCTCATGAGTTTCTGAGTGAGTTTTTGTTCAGAATGTTTTCAGTGACTTTTCCCTTTTTTTTTGAAACGAAATATAGTGATGTCTTCAAACTGAAAACATTTTGCAAAGAAAGAGTGTTTTTTGTAGAGTTGTGGTTGGACACAGGGAGTGCAGGAGCAGAGTGGATGCTCCAGCTGCCACTTGCAGAACTTGGGTAGGTACAGACTGACCCAGAGTAAAAAACACACGTTCAGAAATCTCCCCTCTCCTTGTCCTCTCCATCTTATCCTCCAGACTCATCTCTATCTCCCGACACTGCAGTATCAGGAACCCTCTCCTTCCAGCTGACACAGAGCAGACATTGCCATTACCTGGGGGTAATACCTTCCATATCATGTATATTATAATAGAAAGATGCATGTATCTGAAAGTTGACAAAGACAAGAAAATATATTTGAAAGCCATTCCTCTCTAAGGGAAGCTTACAGCATTGATCACTCATTACTTTAGGATAAGAAAGAAAATGTTTCTCATTTAAATAAATTCTTGAATACTATGGTATTAAGAGAAAACTATTTAAAATTCTTATTGTTCTGTCTTTCCTCGCCCCAGAATAACTATATTTTATCTCCTGCAACAACAGTTTTTACTGTCACACCTTTTTACAGTTGAGAATACACATACCCGGGTCATGTACTCACTTGGGTTGTCCTAGGTGGATTTTTACCTGTTCCCAGGAGAACTCATTTGAAGCACAGTAAAAATGAAAGACATTGGCAGAACAGTTTTTAATGGTGTAAATTTCCCCCACATATTTCCTTTAACCATTAAAAGTAGATTTAGTAGCTATGAAGATGGACAACTCCTTTGCAACACAGTAATGAAACAGCAACATTTGGGGTTGCAAGTTCAGCCAGTTGCAGAGCCATATTTACATGCACCATTACCTGCATTTCTTCCAAGCATGTACTTGTCAACTGATGCTTTTGAACAGTATTTCTTGTATCCAACGCTCCTGTCCCGGTGCACATGTCAGATTTTGTGTGTTTCATTTGTGGCAAACAAATTTAAGTTCTTCTTTTAAAGCCAGAAACAGAGATTATTCAACATTCAAGATGTCTAAAGGAAAGGGATATCCTGTATTTGTGACTTTTTGTGTGTTGCAAGTATCAATATTCAGATTCTGGTGTTTTAAACACACCAGCTGAACATCTGTTGTTTTATTTAAAAATAATCTGAGTAGCCTTAAGGAAAGATATGTTTTCAAGTATTTCTCATACTTGCATATCCTGTATATTCATTGTTTACTTTTGTACTTGTAGCTTGGTATGTAACGACATTGCTAAAATATGGGCAATGTTCAGGTCACCTTAAATATATTATGTATTATCACATTTGTGGATTAAAAATGTGTGATTACTGCCCTTTTTGTTTCCTTTTGATTTATTTATCCTACGTCTATTGTATCACAAGCACATGTCAGCAGCAAAGAGCAGATACCACAAGCCAAAATCTCAGTCCTCCAAGGACCTTCTTGCAAGTTTCCCATGATATATTCAGCCCAGTTTAGCTTGATGTGATTAAGGTAGATGGAAGACACATCCCTGACAGATTTCACAGCCCTGCCCTAAACATGGAGATGCTGGAACCTACCAGAACATTTTAACAGCAAGCCTTTATTCTCCTGTCCTTATTCCCAGAAAAAGCAAACTGTTTTGGCTGAAAGAGCTCAGGATTTGCAAACAACTCACATGGCAATTATACTGAAAGCAATTAAATACTGGCACAAAGAGAAAACTGACAACCACCTTAAAGTCAAAGTTTAAAGCAATCTTCCTAAGTGGTGCTTTGAGCCTTCCTGCTGGTAAAATATTGCTGTCAGGTTAATTTTATGAATCATATCATGGCAGGACATAATATTCTTTGCTTCACCACTGCCAACTTTATATAATAAAGACAAAAATGTTAATGCTCAAGAAACTGTCATGGGAGTGACCACTTCTGACATGTTAATGAAATGGTGCCTGTACCACAGAGCTGCAGCTCGTCCTGAACACGTGATCTGATTTGTGCTAGAGAAACGTTCTCAGAGACAGGCACATAAATAGCTGGCCCTGAAGAGAACCAAGCGGTAAAGCACAATTAACTTTCACCACAGCAACAGGAATGCAAAAGCAAGTTTTAACTGGATGATTTAAGCAGGTCTATTTTCAATTTTACATAAATCAATGCCAGAAAAAGACCATGCACAAGCTTACCCACATAGAAAAAGATAATACAGCTTTTTATGCTGAAAAACTAATGGTGGGACTCTACAGGATAGAAACACTTTTCCGATACTTAGAAACCATCAATGTCATTTATAAGCTACTTGCAAGTACAGGAAAACCTCAAGACAGTGACATCCATTACACAAATTTACTCTTTTGGGTCCTTACAGGATGAGGAGGGTTTGGGAATACTTAGCAGAAAGTAATATAACCCAACAGGAGATGTAGTCTGTATCCAGGAAAACATCCTGCATCATAATGGCACTGTTGCATTTCCTGCAGTTTTCCTACCAAAGTGTTTGTTTCAATAAAAATACCTGAAAATACTTAGGGTAAGGAGGTAGAAGCTGACAAAGCAGTTGATATACGGATCCAATTTAATCACTTCCCTGCTGACTCCCAAATGTCCAGAAGCCCAAGCTGCCCGGGGCACACAGCAGTAGAACAGCGAGGCCTCCTGGTACCAAGGGTTTGGTCCGGTCTCTGTTAAGCTGCCAGTTCAGCAAGGTCAGTAGAGACTGGCCAGCCTCTTGAATAAACTCCTGCATGCAAACCGGGCATGAGCTCTCATCCTTCTAGCCTGCATTTTTGCACCTTATTTCCTTTCCTGGAAAACAGGTTCATCCTTCAAGACCAACCAAGCCACAAAGAAAAGTAATTGTAACACTATGGAAGATGAGAACACTCAGGACAGAATTTTCAATACTAAACTAGATGGAATAATATTCCTTTGTAGAGTTAACTCTGCAGCTGTTTCCCAGACAACTGGATGGTGGATCAAGATCAGGATTGCCAGCACTGAAACGCTGAGGTTCTCCAGGGCCTGAGCTCCCCACCTCCGCCAGGACTCCTGTTACACAGCGGCAGCTTTGTTACACCCAACAGCCGTGCCTCAGCTCAGGGCTGCAACCACCTTCAATTCAGCCAGTCACGTTTCCCAAGCTCCCAGCTCCATAGCTATGGCTTCTTATGTTTGCACTGAACTTAAAAATATGCTATTCCTGTCAGCTGTGAATAACAAGAGATACTGAAATCTGCTGTGATGCCTAAAAACAAAATCACAATCTGGCAGTATTCCAAAAAAAGATTGGATAATGTGAGCTGTTTAAAAAGTGTAGTCCTTCACTGTTTTGATATCTATCTCCAACTGAGACACAGGACATTTAAATTATTTGATGGCTTGATGCGCTTACCTAAAAACAGAGGCCAGATGGAAATTAAGGGAATAAAAAGCCATTATATTTATTGAAGGGCCTTCAGGTACATTTAGGGCAGATGAAGCCCCCCAGGGGCTACACCCAAAAATGGATGATGGGTCATGGGTCTTCATACTTTTATAAGTTTGGTCTATTTGCATATTGTGAGTTAATCTTCCTATTACAGCTTCAGGGAATGAAGTCATTTACCCTAAGTTTGCTCCCTCTCAACTCACTTTTGTTTACATTTCTTGGGGCCTGACCCAGTAAGGGGTCCTTGGTTCCCAGCCTAGAGAGGAATTGTGTCTGACCAAAATGGGAAAGCAGCAGCTAACACTCTATATGGAGTTTAGAGTTATACACTAAAGAATTGCAGGATTACAAATATATGAAAAATAAAGCTAAAATCCTAAGGCATCAATTAATGGATTCAAGACTTCTGTGATGGTACACTCTTTCACACTGCTCAGACGCAAAGAGAAACAATTAAAATAGAAATTAGTTCTTAATATGCAGAAACACTGCTACATGTGGTGGACAAGAACATTTAACAAATATCAAACTAATTTTTTTAATAAAACTGAATTTTATTAAACTGCAAGAAATGCAAATATGATGACAGATTCAGAACAATAGTTGTTGGGCAATCCAAAAATAAAGACTGACACAGGTACAATTCTCTGCAAACTCCTTTAAGTGATGTCACCATAAAGCAATTAGAATCAGAATACTGACACCTAAACATACACTATTCATACAGTGAAAAAGGTTACAGAGAACATTACATAAACAACAGAAGGCATTGTTGTCTTTGCTGTTCTTTAAACACCAGGACATTGAACATCTCCTTGCTGAAATGGTTTAAATGCATAGGCCACAAAAAGATATTTGTATTAGAGTTCCTATGATTACAGAAGTCCAATTGCATAACACAAGTCTGATTTACCAGCAGGGAAATTGTCTGCTGGAAATTTTTCCACTATAAATCAGTTTTCATTTATATAAACTGTCTTGAAGTGCCAAGTAAACATTAAAGTATGCAGTACATTAAATATATTTACAGGTTCAGTGCACTTTAAATTCCTCAGTAAGAGGGTACTGAAACAACAATACAAAAGGAACTTTGCTTGGATGATTACACTTGTGATAACACAAGTAGCTTGACTTTAAAAAAAAATAGCTATCAGCACATTAACATTCTTACAACAGTTTCATGAACATTTAGCAAAACATCAGCAAAGTAAAAGAATACTTTATTTTCTTTTACAACCAGTGCTTTTCAGGTGAGAATCAGTAATGCTGAAATCAAAGTTTCCTTGTTACTATTAAACACACGAAGGAGAGAATTCCACCACAGAACCCCTTTATACCATGTCTGAACTGTGTGTACAATCTTGGATGCTTAAATAGAAAACATGACCAGCTGTAATTAATATTAACCAGTACTATTTTTTTCATTTAGCATATAAATAAATTAAGATTGCTGGATTTTCAAGATTGTGAGGTTCCTTCAGGAAGAGGAGAGAATCTGCTCAGAGACATTGTCCATGTTTGCTGCTCTGATTTAATCTCTCATGCCTTGCTGCAGTTCCCAGCCATGCACACACAACACTGCCACATCTCTGCAAGTCAGACATTTGATGACTCATACTGAGGCTATAAATAATTAGAAGTAAAAATAAATGGAAGTTTTCCCCTTGTGAATTTTCATGCACAGGGATTTTGGCCAGATTAAATTTATAGGATGGGCTGGAAAGCAATGAACATGTTCACTGCCCAACAACCAAGGAGTCAACATGTCCCCAGCTCAGTCATCTCAGACTTGATCCACGTGGAACTTCGTTTTAGACATGCACCAACACTCAGTGACTGTCACAGACCCCTATGGAAAGGGAATGAGACTGAAACAGGGGCGGAAAGAACTGCAGACAGGAACTAACCTGAAGGGCCTTAGATAATCCCCCAGGAGGTGCTTCCATACAATTTCACAGGCCTGACTCCTATCAAAAACCTGTTTAGATGTTATCCCTTCCGTGGTAAATACCAGAGATCATAAGAAGTGTTTTGCTCCCTAGAATCTTTTAACTGTTTTAAAACCATGCATTTGTTGCTACATAAGTTATTTTATATAACCACCAATATGGGTTTTGTTGCCAGCAGTGCTTAAAAATAGCTTTAGAAAAATTATCAAAATAAAATTAGGTAACTGATCAAGTCTGACCTCGTAATGGAAATATGTTTTCTTCAAAATCATATTTAAGTAGTTGCCATGAAGAATAAGTGTTGGCATCTATAAAAGCTGTTTAATAAAAATAAATACTTTCAGTCATTTACAACAAAATTAATATACATTGCACTTACACAGGTAACAATACTTTAATGTACTGTACAGTCCTGAGCATGTTTTTGCAGGGCTAATTTAGGTCATCATTCTTCCCCCACAAGTCCACTTGGACATTGCCAGCTCGAAGAAAACTTCTAATACTCGAAGCAGTATCTTAGTTTAGCTTTGGTAATTATCTGTGCAACTGTATAAATCTTTGATTTGCCTTCACACACCAAATGGATTAAGGCAGGCACTATTGTTCTTAGGATTCCTCCAGCACCTTCTGACACTGATAGAGCAAGCCATCTGGAAGAGCAGCACAGGGGGATCTGAACCACAGGGCCAGCATCCCTGAGTGAGTACGGCAGTGCAGCAGACAGGGCACAGACGGAAGGAGCTGGCAGGCCAGTATTCCCTCGTTACCTGGGAGACCACAGGAAACAATGAAGTGACAATTAGCAAGTAACGACTGCTACAGCAGACTTCATAGAAAATGGATGTTTCACACTCCATGACTGCTGTTTTCCCCTACCCTTACCTCTAACTCATGGAACACATCACCACAAATCATGCCAAAATCCCAGCTTGGTATTTGCCATACAGCTTCATTCCCTCTTTGTCCTACCCAAAACTCTTCACAGTGGAAGTTTTCTCCCTTGTAAAATCCACTGTTTGCTGAGCACTTGTACCTTTACATCACCTTCCCACAGACCCCTGAGTGAGGGAAACAAAGTCCATGGGACACCAGTCCTGTGTTTACCATGTTCCCAAACATTCCCTGCCTTAACCTGTGAGATCCTCGCTTCCATGCACTTGTTTTCCTGGGACAAATTACAGGCTGTGAGCAACCCTGCAGTACACTTTCACTTACCTATAACGTCAACTCTATGGAGTTTCAGCTTCTGCTGCAGTGTATCCAGGGCTGCTGAAAGGGAATCTTGGCAAGGCGACATTTTTATGTTCTGTTTCACATCATTGGAAAGGGACAACCACAGCTTCCCAAAGTCTTCTGTAGTCATATGCATTGGCCTAAAACGAAGTTCACCACAATTCTTAGCCAAATAATATATATAAAAATCAGAATATATGTGGTCTCAAAAAAACCCTGTATATGGAGGCAAGTAGACAACAGAGTACACAATAAGTAAATACATGTTAGTCTAAACACATCCCTCCTCTTTCCACCTTAACATTTAAAAAATATTTCTATTCCTTGCTTTAGATTTCTAAACTAAAAAAAAATGTAATTTACAAATTTCACTTCAAAAGAAAAGTCTGCTGGACAAAGGACACTTGTTTTTTCCTACTCCTAAAATAAATGCAGTGTTCAAAAATGAAAAGAATGAGCTTTCTTCTTCCTCTGCAAAAGCTGTCAGCTTTTTCATACAATATTCTGGTCTCTGCACTCAAACCACTTGCTTCCTCTTGACATGTTTACATTATGGCGTATTTTAAAGCAGCATGTCCTTCTGTTCTCTGTTCTGTTAGACTCTTCAAAAACAGCTACTGTCAATATTCTCCCTGCATTTGTACTTCTTGCTGGATCTTTGGCCCTTTTTTGCAAATGTAAAATAGCCCTTTATTATCTTTAACAGCCATCTCAGATTTGAATTAGCTGCTCAAGGTGAAGCCTTATATTTTCACAGTCAATATCCAAATCATCCTACCCTTGTCTAACACCGAGTTGAATGCAAATGTCTTTAAAATCTGCAGCTTATTTTATTTACCTGATGAAGTCCATCAATGACAAAGTTACTGAAAATTCAAGGTGAGTTTCCATCTCAGACTGGTAATTAACAGAGCCAGAAAGAATTCCCTGTGTACAGACTTTGTTCATCCTTACACATTTCTGGCAATGTTCCACACTTTGAGCTTCAATTACAGGAAACTGGGAGGTGGCACTCTCCAAAATCTATATAATGGTATAAAAGGAACACAGAATACAAGTCTTGTTGTTGAGTTGTGCAAGTGATTCAGATACAGCTATAAAACTGTGTAAGTGCCTTTTATTTCTGTTGATTTTCCTGGAGTATTTGACAAGTGAACAGAGCTACCATTTCTCAGGCCTCATGAAGGATTAATCAATCATTAACATCTACAAACATTCTGTGAGATACATAACACCAGTGAAATTGATCTCTGACAACTGGCTTCTCCCAACTCTGAATAACTGCACCAGGAACCAGAATTCTGTAGCTCAGTCCCAAAATAAACTAATATACAAGCAAGCAGCATTGTGACATACCTCAAGCTATATAGTAAAAGCAAGAAGTTGAGAAAACATCCCTAATAAAAAAGAGGATTTCTAGATTACTCAGCGGTCCCTGGCTCTCCAAACGAACTGGTAACAGAAATTCTATCCATGGTGGTGGTCTGGGTGGGAATTTAAGTGAATTACAAGAAAATTCTAGACATGAGATGCCCACTTCCCATCAATGCCAAGACAAGTTTGTTTCAAGTCAGAAATGGAAAGGAAAGGGACTCCATAACCAATTAGCAGTTCCTTGATTAAGTCAATTCTAGAAACAACAATCCGCTTAATTCTTTTTATCCAGTTATCACTTGCTGAGTTGTTTAATAATTCTGTGCTTCTTTTAGCAAAATCTGTGGATAGTCATGCCAATTGGCACTTGCTAAATATCTTTCCAAATATTTCAATGAAGCTTTAATTATGACTATAACATGCTTTTACCCATCATATGTAAATCCCTAATGCAGACAATGTAAAAAAATAAACTCATCAGCTCCTCTGCACCCTCAACTAAATGCATGAGAGTGAACCATGACTGATGTATTTGAAAAAGAATTTGAAGGAACCTTTCACAAATTTGGTGTCAGGAAAACATCGTGTTTGCCTGTCACATAAGTACAAATGAATGCACAAGGCCAACAGTCACACCCAGACAAAAAAAGCTACACAGTGATTTCTTTGGCAACTCAAGCCATACCCCTCCAAGCAGGACCAGTTAGGTTTGCACTGGTCTAGTCTTTGCATTCAGAATGGAAAAATCACACGTATTTGTTATATAGAGGCAAACAAAATCAAGGTAAATTGAAACAGTGATAGGCTAACTTTTATAGCCAATGATACCAATGGGATTTCCTTCACCTCATTTTAAAAATGTGTGTAATAGCTGTATCACAGGTTTTAAGGAAATACTTTGGAAAAAGGCATGGCTATTACATTAAACCAAAGACTGCACAGTTAAATGCAAGCAAAAAACAAGACGTTCCAAGTGAATTTAAAATACAACGGAAACAAAGTTTCTTACCTGAAAGTGTTCTGTTTCTTCAAACACTAAGTTCACAGCATTAAGTGCAGAAGTGGTTTTATTTGAAACAAAAACAATGAGCAACAGAGAGTCATCTGTCCACACCTTACATAACTGCAGAGCTAAGGCGTCACTCTGACAAAGTCCCACTGCCTCAGAGTGAGGAAGCTCTTCAAGTTCATCTGGTAAGGAAGGGATCAATGGTGTTTCACTGGCACTTCCACACTGAGCACTTGGAGAAGGCTGAAAAATTTCAATATTACTATCAGCAAACAAAGATGACTGTGACAGCCTGCTAGCTGAAAGTCTGTCATCCAGCACAGGTTTTCTGAGCGATTGAGGTGTTTCAAATGCTAAATTATCTTCTACAGTATCTGAAGAACAAGGGGAGGCTTTCCTTAACCTTGTGTGCATACTTCCCTCAGAGTCTTCCACATTAATAGGTACTGTATCAAGAGAGGGACCAAAATCTGAAGCAGCACTGTTTTGGAAGTCTGATGCCTCCTCACTTAACTGTTGAGTTTCATTTATCTTTGATTTCCTTTTGAACTTCTGAGTAGCTGTGTCTGCCTTCCCCATCTGAAAAGGAAAGAGGAAAAAAAAAGGGTGGAAATCTTTCTAGCAACCAGTTGTGTTACTGTTAATACCACAGAATAGTGAGGAAGAATCAAGGAATCAAAAGAGATGACAAATACAAACAGACTCCAAACATTTCAATGGATCCAGGCTTTTGCTGTATCTCTTACTGAATTAGCTTATGCAAGAATGACTCTGGATTCTCTTAAACTAAAAGCTCTTATTAAAGACTAAGCCCAGGTAAAGTTTCTGGTTAACCAGTGCTAAGTGCCAAGATTTGACCTGGCTAACATGATGCCAGTCTTAAAAATATTACCTGATAGTGAATTTTTTTATGTTCCACATATTACCATACATTAATTAAAAATGGTCTTGACATAGGGTATCAAATTCCAGCCTTACATCCAAATGAATGGTGACAGCTCTGCAAAGCTGGGTCAAGGAACAGTTGTTCAGGAAAACTGACACTAAAACTTGGAGCACAACATGTAAACAGAAGAAAGTTCTAGTTACCAAACCAGATCTGCCTCAGAGGTTGCTTCATCAAGCTGTTTCAGGCTTCAATAATATATCACACTGCAAAAGCAATTCTCAATAGTTTTTCAATAACTTGAGGGGGTTTTTCTTATCACTAATTTGATGTCCATTTGCATACAAGTATCTATAATTTTTTAAAATTATTTACTATATTATGTATTATATTATTTTAAAATCATTTATTATAAGACTATTTGTAAACTTTAAACTGTTAAGTCTCAGAAGAATCACTTACCAGGCTGACACCAGCACTTGATCCCAGACCAATGAACAAAGTTGATGCTAACTGCTGCTTCTCTCTGTCTTCCTCAGAGAGGCTGGCACCTTGGTCAGGCTGCAAGGCAGGAGGCTCCCCCACCTGCCCTGCTAATAAACTGCCACAAGGCACTGTTTGTGCCTCGTTTCCTTTCCCCACTTTGTTTTCTTTCTTTGGTAGGTAACCTTCTTTTCCCCACAGCTTGCATACTCCCTCAAGTTTCAGAGTGTTTGTCCTAAAAAAGTGAACAAAACAAAGCAGGATCAGCCACATGAACATCATGTTCATAAAAACGTGCCAACACCCAAACACTATCCACTACTTTGGTACTTTGATAGACAAGAGTGAGCAGTAAAATACAAAGATCCTGGAAAGGTTTCCTGCATACCAAATTAGCAGAGAATAAACAAAGTTATTAATTTGTATGAAACTAAAAATAAAAGGAGCATCTTACACTGCAAATCTTAGCCTCAGTTTTATCTAAAAGGAGTATCCTAAAGACACTTTATTGTAATGCCATGAAAAGTAAGCATACTCTGTAAGAAAAAGAGGCAGGAAAAATAGTAAACAACTTAATCATCAGGCAATCCTGTCCCAATTTTACTGCATTAACTACCACCTAAACTGCAGTCTGTGAAGAAACTAGAGGAAGAGTCTGACTACATCAGCTGTTTTCCTAGTTATTAGACAGGTGCCCCCACCTGATTTTCTTCCTATGTGTTAAAGTTTTCCAAGTTCAACAGCATTCTTTCTAGTTCCATGCAACGAAGCAACAAGGACACATGCTACTGACAGGAAGAGAAGCTAAAATGTACTTCACTTCAAACACAGATTAACTCACTCTCTGTGCCCCGTCTCAGCACTATTCCCAGATGTATCAGAACCAAGAGATAAACCAGTGGGGGACTGCCTGCCAGTGACACCGGATGAGGACACACTTGAAGCAAAGGACAATCCGTAAGGTTCAAAATTCAGAGCTGCAAGACACACAATCTTAAAATTAAAAGGAAGCATAAAAAAAGTAAGAATAAAATCTCTTTCCTGAAAATAGATATCTTGTACTGCTGGACTTTTCAGGCTCTCACTTTAATAATGCCCATAAATTTCAAACCCTATGGACCAGCAAGGATTACAGTAAGACTTTCTCACCTGCAGAACTCTATATACATCAGATAGACAGAGGTGGAACTAAAACTTAAGTTGAACTTAAGATAAGATTAAGATTAACATTAAGATACTATTATTTTAAGAAGATAAATTAACCGTACACTTAAATTTTTAATACTTATCAAGTAATTTACCAGTATTAAATAAATGCAGTAAACTGTCACCTTTTTCCTGAGAAAGTTTCTCCTCTTGTCTCTGGTGATGAGGCTTATATGGTGCTGCACCACGACCAAGTCCCTCAGCCACAAACCCATCCAGAAAAGATAAGGAAGCATCTACCTACACAGAATTAAAAGGAGTGAAAAGGCAATGAAAGTATTTGCTCTATGTGAGCCTGATGTTACCAGAAGAATATTGTCTTATCAGCAAATCAGGATCTTCATCTCACATCTCCCATATCTACCAGTGAAGATGCTGTATGGACAGAATCTTTTCCATCATTTACTGTGGAAATTTCATGGTCAAAATCAGTAGTTTTTAAATAGGAAGCAAACCCTTTGAATTCAAAAGCAGTACTGTATCAGTAAAGCAGGTCTACCCCCACCTTTGAAAAAACAAAAGACAACTAAAAATAAACCAGTGTATGAAATGATAATTTTGCTAAAAGCTACTCCAGCTTACTTAACTAAAACACCAGAGTTCCTTATCTTTCCATACAGAACACTATGATCCATCACATATGCCTGAAAAAGTGTTTCTGAAAACTCACTTTAAGCAGACTTTCACCCAGTGAGACCTGAAAATACCATTCATTTTGAAAACACCTTTTCACCAAAATATTCAGCTCCCTGAACTACAAAGAGGTTCATGAAAAACACCCATGGCATGTATCTTACCACCAGTTCATTGCAACTAGCATCAAATGGAAGCAAGTTTTTCATCAGTGCTTTGTCTTCACACAGATGCTTCAGTTCAAAGGCATATTGTCTCAGGCACGTATCCAGAGAGCTGCTGAGTTCTTGGATTATTTCATCCACTGTTTTTGAGCAGGAGGTGTGTGATGCTATCTTGGTGACTGCAGCCATTATCCACGCTTTAGTTTCAGAAGTGACAAAAGTCTTCCTCAGCAGGCTGTGCAGCTTTGTTAAAATAGCTTCTGGATCAACATCTGTAACAAGACTGAAATATTCTCCCAACACCTATTCACAAAGAACAGACAAAATATGCATTTAGAGCAGTGTTTTCAGTTTTGAAATTAGAATACAGTACTAAATAACAACACAAAATCCACCTCACATTCAAGACACTATTATTTAAACATGTTCCAAGTTATTTCTTTATCATTTTGTGTTTTATATGTCAAAGGGTTGAAGTGATCTTTGTGTTTACCTCAACAGACCCCAACTTTTAGCTTTTTAAAAATCAAATAACTGTCTTGAAAAGAAAGCTAAACCTAACTAGGGCCTGACAAAGCACCATTTCCTCAAACTGCAGCCCCTCCTCTGGGTGGAAGCTGAAGCTTCCCCAGGTATCAGGTAACACCAGCACAGCACTTGGCCACTCATTTGCAAGGCTACAAGTGCATCTCACAAGCACACTTGGCTGATTTAGATGAAGACAGAGGCTCTCAGCAGGCAGTCAGATTCAGGTGGCTGCTAAGTCATTTCAACAGTCACCTGCCTTAAAGAGAGCAGGTCATCTTTTCCACAAACCACAAGTTAATAGTCCTCAGTCACCAAAGAGGTCACTAAAATAGATTTCAGCATGTTAGCTTGACTTCAAGGAAAAATGACTAAAAATAAATGTTTAATAAATATTAAAAACATTATCATCTTTGACAGCTTCCTCAAATCTGTGTATGGAATTCAGACCATGTGTCTACCTTACCCAACTCATAACTTGAAGGAATTTCTGTGGATACAATTTGTCTTCCTCTTCAAGTAATGCTAAATAAGACTGTACTGCATACATCCGTAGCTGACGATCTTCTTTTCCATCATCAAATCCTAGACAGAAAACAGCACAGTTTCTCTGAAACACAAATAACATGTCCTACCAAATATTTCAGAGTACATTTTAAGGAAATAAAAACCAAACCCAGATTATTAAGGAACATGTCTAATTCTTCAGGGCATGTGGGGAGTTACCTTCAGCCAACAGCCTCAGGAAGTTGTTTGGAATATCAGAATGCACAACATCACCTCCAACTGAGAACACAGCATTCATTGTCTGGATGAACCACTCATTGTTAGGGGCATACGTGTCCAGATGTTAAGGAATGAAATGCTAAGGCATAACTTTTTCTTTCTAATTTAGTGTATTTCCTAAGGAATGCCCATCGTGATCTCACCAGTAAGCTGGGGATCTGATGGGCAAAGATCAGCTCCATCTAACTAAAGAGAAAATATTCCTGTATCTTTTAGAAAGTGTTTGCTGTAAATGTCATGAAAACTGGTGGTCAGTTAGGAAAGTCTTAAGTTACTGCTCTGTTGAAAAAGTTGATTTTATGCAGGCCTCACACATTAGGAACAGATATGTTCACATTTGTCCTATTCTATTTTGAGCTCACACTTGTCCTGTGCTAGGCTTCCAAATAATCTTTTGTTTACCCAGCATCACTGCATCAATGATAAAAAACCCTATTCTTTTCAGCAGTGCTTTGCTGCTGATTTACCAATTTTACAAAAACATTTTGAAGCACTCCATAGAAATCCTCACTGCTTTTTAAAATATATTTTACTTTTGATCAGCCTTTGCTAACTTTGAAAGCTGGCTTTTGCCTTTTCTCAGACAAGTCCTGAAAACACACAGCTAACGAATGGAAATTTTTAACGGTAGAGAAATTTCAGTGTTATTGCGTTATTTTTTGCATACTGCAGGACAACAGCTTGTTTTAGTCCACTGCTCCATGCCAAGCACTGTACAAACAGGATGATAAGGCAGTTCCGTTACAAAGAGCTTACAACTCAAGTTAGCAGACAGAAACACACATTTCAGGCAGTGGCAGGTCTAACAGTAATGCCCATCACAAGCCAAATCCCTAATCATCACTTCCATCTTTTTTTGGCGTTTTTAAATAAACTTTTCTTTATTTTTATCAAAGTGTGCTATTCTTAAAATCCATACACCAAAGAAGAGTTCTATCAGGGAAGATCAGTCCCACAATTACAGAACAGCACTTCAAGTAGCACTGAGACGTCTCTCTCTATGCAGTGGTATAAGGCTTCAAAGTTTGAATTTAAAACCACGAGGTTATAAAGCTAAACTCCGAAGCCAAAATCTGAGTGCAATTAATTTCTCGCAGTGAAATACAAGAAACTCTCTAGTCATTTTTGTATGTGCTTTTTTTTGCATACTTCCTTTGCATTTGAAAGGATGGAAAGCACAGCTCTAACACTTCCTACTTCACAAGATCATGAAAGATGCTTTGATAGGTATCAATGCTACAGGTGCCTGAGCTCTGACTTCAAAGTTTCAGAAAAATAAAAGGATATTTCTCAGCTAGCTCAGAAAAATAAAAGGATATTTCTCAGCTAGTTCTGCTATTTTGCCAAGTAAGTTGATGATAGCATATTCTTCTTTGCTTTCTTTTAAGTAGTCAAGCATCTTCTGGACTATGACAATTACATTCTGTCCATTTGTAATCCTATAAAGAAGCTCTAAAGTCTGAAAGAGAAAGCAAAAAAAAATTAATTAGTTCTGATGACTCAAAAGCAAGCAGGCAAACAGCAGCTTTAGTACACTGCCAAATTGAGCAACTATTCTTGAATGAAACACACTGCTCATCTACACAGCTTGTCACATTAATACTGTTTGTAACTGCTCTCTCACCATTATGGAAACATAACATTTTTACATTACTCATTTAACAAAACTTACCACCCACCTTAACAATTAACTTAATTTTTGACATTTAGAAATTCACTGACCTCCCTTTTAATAATGGGATCTGGATGGTCCAGACATTCAATTATTGTCATCTGGTGCTGAAGTGCCAGATTTGGATCCTGCTGGATAACATAGGTCAGAGCCTTTAAACCTGGAATGTAAGTGATTGCAGGTGATTTAAGGCAATGCTACCACTATGGCCAAAGTAAAGACAGCGTAATGAAATCAGGCATCCTTACCTAAGTATTTCAAATTAATTTTGGGTGACAAAACAAATTTCCCAATGCACTTGGCAGCCTTTTCAAGTAATTCAGATTTGGGATAAATGGTATAAATTGTTTGGACACACTCAAACAAGATGGCTGCAGGAGGAGAAGACACATAATTAATGTGTATTGAATACTTCTATAATTCAAAAATTTTTAACAAACAAACAAGCTCAGTGACTGCCTCAAGGAACTGCAGTGCTGTCCCACTCTGACTAAATCTAACCAGAGAGTACCATCTGACATAAGGAAAAGCAGCGTCAAAGTCCGTCTCCTTTAGTACATCCATGTTTCAAGTAGCCCTTGCCATTGTGCATACAACTTTCTGTCCTTAAAGTTCTTCCAACCTTCAAGTCTCCTACAGCTGCTCAAGGCACTGGACTGGGACAATCTCCAGAAAGCCCATAAGCAAATGTAAAGGATTTGAGACAAATTATTTTTGATAACTCATACCATTTCTTAGCTACTACCAACAGCCAAAATCATCCCAAGAACATTCTTGTTAAAAAAAAAAATGAAAAATCAAAACACAAAACCAGAAAAAAAACCAACACCTTTGCACAATTGTTTGAGAAAAGTCTAGAAGTAAACTGAACAATGCACAAAAAGTAATTAGTACTTTATGGCAACAATTTGGGCAAAGATTCAGACCAAGTTAGCCTCCCAAGTTAATCAGGGCTTAAAATCATGATGTAATTTTCAGCTGCTCTTGTAATTCAGTCACTAACTGAACTGTCCAGTAGACAACCCCCTCTCTTCCTCAGCCATTAGAAACTAAATCTGAGAAAGACTGGCACACAACAAAACTGCCTACAACAAACATGCCATAACCAATGACTTTTTATAAGAGCGATCCCTCAGAACGACATTTTTCTTTTGTCTGGAATTATCAACTACAGTTTTATGAAATGCTTACCATAGGTGAACTAAAACCACATACCTAAATTCTATGTCCCTGTACAAATCATAATGAACTGCTCACTTTATCCCTTCAAGTGCTCAAAACAAGTTTAACGTTTAACTCTTGGCAAGTGCAAATAGTCTGTATAACAAGGCAAGACACCGCCCTGCATGGTCTTGCCTAAAAGAACAGAAGCAATCAGCTGAATACTCTAAACATCTGACAGATGCTTCCTCATTTACTATTTACTAAACGAGAATACTTCCACAAAGCTCCCCTTTTTATGGAAGTGAAGCTTACACAGTGCTTTACAACACATGTATGATGTAGGTGTTAGAAATCTACAGCTTTGAGCTGTGTTCCTTTTTTTTACCCCTCACTGTTGTTTTAAGAAAGTCTCCATTTTCTTTCCATTCCATTAGCACAGGGACTTTGGCACATCTGCAGGGCTTTATTTAACAATTAAAAAACTGGGGTGGTAGGTTTTTTTTAGTAGTGAAACAGCTCTTAAAGTAGGGTTCTAGAGCATCAGAACTGGGATTTTGGGGAGGTATTAAAACCTGGGGAGGAGAAGACAAAGAAAAAAGACAAATAAATTGCTCAGCTTTTTAGGAGGAAAAAAGTTAACAATGCAGTTATTCCTTTTGCTTTGCACTAGCAACAAAACCAGCTTTCTCTACTGAGAAGATAATGAACTTCTACCAAAATGAACCTTCTGATATGTTTTAGAAATTTTCAATTGAGACATGTGCCAAAGACATCCTTTCACAGGCAGCACTATCACTGAACTCTGGAGGTGTAACATTTATTAACCGTGCCCAGAGGAGAAGCCCCACACAGCTGCAAAGAACTGACACCGTCCTTCTTGCACACCACTGTCTGTCTCAGGGCACTGAAGAGAAGATTGAAGCATTTCTAACACCCAGAGATGTATCTGTAGGACTTTCTTTTATGGCTTATTTCAACTCAAGCAATGTCCAATAAGAGCTTTCATGAAGCAGCTGACTTTCTGTATTTAAGGGCAGGGTCAATGCAAACACAGGATAAAGGCTTTTGAGTCAAACTGAATACCCATGTGTTTTACTTCAATGATAAAAAATATATGCTGTACAGGAATGTATCACTTGTGCTACATTTACTAGTTGGACACTTAAGAATTCAATTAATGTTAAGACTATAATTAGATTTTTCAAAAGTACTGTGAAAGTATTTTAGTACAATCAACTACTCATTTTCTATCTTCAAATACTGATAGTTACATAAAATAACCTTACCCACCATATGTAATATTATGATTAATCTCTGCTCTTCTTAAAGATTCATCTAGAACATCATACATCAATTCACTTGTCCTGTTAAGAAAATATTTACAATTAACTGCAGCACAAATAAGCATGTAGTTTTATTTTGCCAAACAGTTCAAACATTATTACTGAAACCTGTAACACATTATTTATATCCATAAATTCGCTTTAACACAGCAGAGCTCTATAACGTGATCCTAAATGGCATTTAACAAGATGCTTGAAGCTTTCAAAAGAAACATTTACAATATTATAAGAATAAAAACACTTCCCTTGCTGCTTGCATAAATAAAAACGCCAATAGGAAAAGGACCACAGACAACTAGGTCCTCACAAAATGGCAGCACTTATTTTAAAATAGCTTTACTCCAGATTTTCAGTTATTTGGTAACATTGTAACAGAAGTCTCAGTAAAATTACATTTTAAGCATATTCCACAACAATCAATCATTTAGACAATTCAGAAACTAAGAAACTACTTTTGCAGAAATTAATCTGCTCACTGTCTTGGTTAAAAACATCTGCAAGAATTTCAACACTGAAGGCCTTGTACGGTCTGTGAGGTGCAGGCTGTGACTGTATCTTTGTACCTTCAAATCATTAATTACACAGAAAAATCTGGTTACCTTGGATCATCTTTTCCCAACAGCCCCAATATTCTTAAAAGCTGAATTTGTAACCATGGTGCTGGCACACTGTGATAGTTGAAGTCAGCAGAGAGCTTTCCTCCCACCACCTGCTTCAGGATGGTTACAAAACTCCCAGTCAAGTCCTTGTATCCAGATGAGTTTTCCTACATAATGAAAATTAAATACAATTCAAATATTTCAGTACAGCAACTCAAAAGTAAAAATAATCCACAACTTGAGTAAGATCAAAATACCTACACTGCTTCATTTCTTTACATCAGACTTCTACTCTCAACCCTCAGCACCCATAAGCTCTTCACTTTAAGCCTATGCTCTTCCCTCACACATTTGCAAAGGGAACAGGTGTAACATATTTACAAGGAAATTCTCCTTTAACCCACTGTAGGACTTAGATCCTCTAGCTAAGGACCCAGCAATGCTGAGCACTCAGACCCTGCAAGAAGTGGATCTCTCCAGCTAAACTGAGAGCTAGCAGAAACAACCGTAACACATGGCCACATAAATTAACTTTTCTAACTACTACAAGTGAGTTTTTTCTCCAAAACTTTTGTAGAACACACTGTGTATTTAAAATAAAAAACAGATGAAAACATCTCCTGAATTTGGTTGTGCTTCTAATTCTTTGCCTACCTTAATCATTTGAAGATAAATATGCAAAGAAGCAGCCATGACTCCAGCATCCCTGTCACATAAAGCCTTCCGGAACTTATCATGGATGTGCTGAACTTGGTTAGGAGCAATGAGATAGAATTTATATAAAGCTTGAACAGCTTTTCTTCGGATAATTTCCCTGAAATGAGATTTACAGTTAACAAAACAAGTACTTGAGTTTACAAAAAAGTGCCAGACCCCAGAACACCATGATTTGTAGAGATGAGAACCCGTGTTCTACATATTGATAACAAATGACTTTGCAAATACCAACTCAGTGAGGAAGTGACAAAGCCAACTTTGAAGCCTGGTAGGGCTTGATGTCAGACTGATGATTTAAAACAATGTCCACCAAATAAGCAGTGAAATAGGCTATGACTAATCTGCTCAGGTCGTACAGGCAGCTCCAGAAAATACATGTCTAGAAGTTACTGAATTCATTAATTAATTCATTCTGCAATTTCCTTTCTAATCAACAATTACAGTATTTTCCTCTGTTTATGGGATATTGTAAACTACAATTCAAACAAATCAAGGGTATCCACAGACACACCTTTATCAGTTTCTATAAAGAGCTTTACAAAAAAAGTATCAGTGATGTTCAAGGATCTGGATCTGTTTCTCCACCTACTCTACTTCTTCACGCACATTTGCTGAAAGGACTCCAGCAAATAAATTCAGTAACATTGACCTATCCAAACTTGCTACGAAAAGGATTGCTATCTATCCAATACTCAGTCAAGCTGCAAATGAGACAAGAATGCAAGGAAAAAAACAAGGAGAGGATTAATTTCTAAAGGTGATGATTAGAAAAGACCAGCTGAGAGAAGAAACACCAGTTTACTAAAACCATCTACAAAATTAAGTTACTCAGCTGTACAAGGCCATTTGAAATTCTGTAATGAATACATACTTAGAATGCTGAAGCTTGTCTTCTATCAGGGGCAGAACAGCTGGAATCATCTCCCGTGGAAAGATCTGGCTGACAACAGTTAATGCCATGCAGACCTCTACTAGATTAGTGCTCTGTAAGTCCTGTCACAATCATAGAAAACAGTAGATTTTTTCTTAGACTTTTAAATTCTGCACAGACATCCCCCAAATCTTTCACAAGCAAGCTGGACCTACTCCCCCTACAGAGCCCACCCACAGCCAGCATCCTGCTCGTGTTTGAGAGGTGCCAGCTCTCACTGAGCTCATCAGGCTCTTCTCTTCCACAGGAAGAGGGAACAGGCAGCTCCTCACACTCATCTTAGAGAACTACATTCATATTTTAAATGTATGCGAGATTAACACATAGAGCTACAATCAATTTTTGTTTACTGAAATGATTGCAAAAGTATGTTGAGTTCCTATTTGGATGAGGGAGATGAGTCACTTCCCACAGAATTCAATAGTACTCTCTCTACTGCCTTTGATCTAGCCAAAAGAATTAAAACAAAAAAAAGAGCAAGCTCAATAATACCAATTCCATATCTGTACACTAAAATATTACCTACTTCCTAAGAAGCAAATGCAAATTACAAGTAACATTCTACAAATCTAACAATCTCAGTCTGTCCCAAATACAATTAAAAATAGTAGGTATAGTTCACTGCAACCTTAAAACAAAAAACAATGGATGAATTTACAAATAAAAGACTACAATTATTTTTCAAAACAAATTAAATGTGTGAGATTTCCAGCTGATATAACTTGCTTTATCTCTCCCAGATAAGTTTCAGTCTATTTTGTTTTAGTTCTTTGTGAGTCTCAAGCCATATTTTTAAATATTATAAAACAGTTTTCATCACAGCAACAAAATGAACATCACCTTCAGTCCATAATTTCTGTGACTTTGGCCTACTGCAGTATAAAGGTAAACGTTACACAGAAAGAGCTGTAAGTGATAATTGCTTCATGGAGGAGACAGCAGTAACAGATTTTCAGTGTCACTCCAAAATGTATTTCCATTTTCTGTCAAAGTCATCAGATGAGCTCAGAGAAGGAAACATACTTGCCATCAGCTACAAGCCAAAGCTGACGTTGCAATATGCGTGCATGGCTCTTCCTGGAGTTGAGAATGTATACAATTGGTACATTTATAAAGTAAAGTTTATGGCATATCTCCTTTGAAAAAACTTTTAAAATACGGCTTCAAGAGCAAGAACAGCAAGACTAAATTAAAAAGGCAGGGAAAGCCATTTCAAATTTTCTTTGCTAATCAAAGAAACAGCAACTTTAAGACAGGAAGATAGAAGATAGAAGTAATTAGATGTTGCATGACAAAACAGGAAGAATTGGTCCAAGTTTAGTTTACAGAACCATAGAATTGTTTAGGTTGGAAGAGACTTTCAAGATCATCATGTCTAACCATTAACCCAGCACTGCCAAGCCCACCACTAAACCATGTCCCCACATGCCACATCTGCACATCTTTCAAATTCCTCCATGGATGGTGACTCCACCACTGCCTTGGGGATCCTGTTCCAGTGCTTGACAATCCTTTTCATGAAGGAATTTTTTCTTAATATCCAATCCAAACCTCCCCGGTGCAGCTTGAGGCCATTCCCTCATTTTATTGTTACTTGGGAGAAGAGCCCAACCCTCACCTGGCTACAACCTCCTTTCAGGGAGTTGCAGAGAGCATTAAGGCCTCCCTTGAGCCTCCTTTTCTCCAGGCTCAGTCCCCCCAGCTCCCTCAGCCGCTCCTCATCAGACCTGTGCTCCAGACCTCTTCCAGCAGTCCCTCAGTCCCCTTGGGTGGATCCTGCCCAGCCCCAAGGACTGGTGCATGTCTAAGTTGTGTACTAACTAGGCTGCTGACACTTCCCCTGTGATTCATCCTGCTCCTGTCCTCCAGCTCAGGTGCTGGGTACCAGAGAACAATTGGTCTTACTATTAAAGACCAACACAAAGAAGGCATTGAGTATCTCAGCCTTTTACTCATCCTTTGTCTCAATGCTTCCCCCTGCACTCAATAGAGGACGGAGATTCTCCTTTGCCTTCCTTTTACTGCCAAGGTACTTATGAAAACATTTTTACTGTCTTTTACAGCAGTAGATAGATTAAGTTCTACTTGGGCTTTGGCCCTTCTAATTTTCTCCCTGCACAACCCCATGACATCCTTGTAGTCCTCGTGAGCTGCCTGCCCCTTCTTCCAAAGGTCATAAACTCTCCTTTTTTCATCCCACAGCCCTCCCCCCACCGAGTTCCAGGCAAAGCCCTCTATTCAACGAGGTCTTCTTCCCCATTGGCTCATCTTTCAGCATATGGAAACAGCCTCTCCTTTTTTACAAAAACACTATACCTTCACAACTGTGTTCACAAGTAGAAGTAGCAGTTCATGACTTTCGTGTAGAAACAGAGAAACTGCCAAGTAACCTATAAAAGAAAGCAGCCTCCATTACTACTTTCAAGCAATAAGCAACTTTATGACAGAAACTTTAAGACTGTCTGTAACACAAGAAGAGTTAAACAGTTACAAAAACCTGACAAAAAAACTCCGCAGGATAACAGCTGCTCATGTTTTAAATATCAAGACTCCCTTTTTCCAGGAAAATCACTTATATTTAAGTTGCAGTAAAGCTCAACAAATAACAGCTAAGAATTCATAAGTTGTCAGAAATAAGAGACATTACAATACTTTTACAGCTGAAGAACAGTTAAGAGTACTATTATATTATAAATCACTTCCTGGAAAACTGATGTCTTCTCTGCACAGAGGAAAGTATATTACTTTGAGACTACACAAGTGCACTTCCTTTTATCTGCTACAGAGGTGGTTTTTTTTCAAATAATAAAATTTCTCTTCAAAAAACTTTTATATTCAACTTGGAATACAGAAAAGTAAATCCACCATCCTATGCCAAGAACTCTTTTGTTATTTCTTAACAATGAGGAAGCCATTCCAGAACCCCGGAAAAGAAACCTGCCAGACACTTTTCGTCTTCAAGACCCCTCTCTCCTTTCAAACTAAGGGACTTAAGTGGCGAGTAGAGAGAGTGTGCTACAACTTATAGCAAGAACTGTACTTCAGAGAGAGATTTTAGAGAATTCTTGGTTCATATAGGGCTTGGTGATCAAAATGAACAACTTGAAAATAAATAACGGCATTGGCTGGGCTATCAGACTGATCTGCTTATAAACCCATGACCATGATCAGCTCAGCACACACACAAGGACAGAGTTCACTCTCCTGAACTGAGGCTCACACTGGGTAAAGGAGTCACTCGACCAGCTCAGCTGACAATTCCTCAATACAAACCCTGGTATACTGCACCAAGAACTGACAAGACTACCCTCATGTATCATGTATAATTGCAACAAAACAACGACAAAAAAAGAAACCAAAACACACACACACACTCTTGATAACATCCTTTTATCAGATCAAAGCTTAAGGGCACTTTGTGTTCAGAGAACTTAAAGCAACCTACATTAAAAAAAAAGCTGCTTCACCAAACCTTTCTCAAAAAGAGCCCTAGAAAGGAAAGGTCTCAATCTGATTAATAACACAACACATGGCTCTTAACACTTACAGAAGTCATGAAGTTTTCTTCAAAACAGCTTATCTATCACCTGCCTTCCCAGGTTTGGTGAAGACAAAATTTCTTAAACCCTACCAGAGCATCTGTACACTGGCTTTCATTACTTAGGGAAAAGCAACTTTAACTCATCACTTGTAATGGATTCTCTCAGAAACTCCAATACTCGAGTGGATGATCGAGATGAAATTCAAACAAAGGATATCAAACAAGCATATCCCGCAAGACATTGCCTTCCTTCTGTGCATGCAGACATGGTACTGCTTGCAGTTAAACCATTTTCTCTGCAAGCAAGAAGAAATGTCTCCACTAGGCAGTTGAATCAGCAACTGCAAGGAAATTCTGCAGATGAGACAGGCTGACAGATACTTCAAACTACATCTACTGGAAACAAGTTAATAGCCACACTGGCAGGAAAGGAAATCAATCCCGTGAAATTTCAAAGAAATCTGAACCAGCCCGCAAGATTTCCTCAGGAACTTCTGCCTCTATGCTGTAAGGGCCTCCCTATCTGCCTCATTCCCTACAACTCTTTCTAAAATAAAGAAAAAAATCCTACAAGCACCAAAACAGAAAATATTTGTCTAACAGAACCATCTTTGTCTAATCTTGTACTACAACTTGGAAAAGAAACCAGATCCTGACAGAAATTTATTTTCTGCTTGATGTGTTTAACAAATACTCTCTTAAATTAGTTTTTTACTGGTGTTGCAATTCAAAACAATGAAAGAACTGATGATTCAAAATGAATTCATTTCCCCCACCTTCTGTGCTGCAAGCATACATAGAGTCCTCACAAGCGAAGGATTTAGATAATTTCAAAAAGTAACAGACCATGAAATAAGACCAAGAAAGTAGAGGAATGTTTTAAGTAGGTTATATTTTGACACGAATCCTGACAAACATTAAAAATGGGAGCTTGAGAACATTATATAGGCTACAGCTCCATGCACATACCAACTCTCTTCTCCAGAAGATTCCCTTGCTGGGCAAGCTTGATTGCGTGGATGTATCCAAAGGAAGACTCGTAGCCCAGCATTTCACAATAGATGAGTCTCACCATGCATTCTTTCATCAGTCTCTGAAATATCAGAAACAAATTACTGAAAATTTTAAATCAGACACATTTTATGCTCTTCTTCACTGCTCTACTGAAATAGAGAACTCTATCTCATAGAAACACATGTCCATTCATATATGTTTTCTAAAATCTGGGTATTCATAATTATTGCTTTGCCATGAACTTCTTCTGCAAAGCAGTATTAAATTTCTGCTATAAAGGCAGAACTCCCCCTATATAGCCCTAAAAAAGTTCTCATTTTGATTAGCATGCATGCAACCAACAGTAGACTATGACCAACATAAAAAATATGAATTATCTGAAGTGTTATGATGATCACACTGTTAAGACAAATTATTTTTTAACACTTACTACCCTGACCTAGGATGGTTTTTCACTACATGCAAGATAAAACTTCATTTTTCCCTTCAAAAATCCTCACTCATGGGACTGATACATGTAGGAACTAACTCAAACCAGAATGCATCATCGTCTGAAACTCAGACGTGACAATAGTAGATACAATAAAGCACAGGTTCTTAAAGAGCATGAACTAATTGCAAGAACAATGTCAGCCTGCAAAGAGCATTATTTGATGGAAGCAGTTCATCACCCAGCTTTGCTGTCTGCATTATTTCAGAAACTGCAGAATGACAGGCTGAGTGCTATATTGTTACAGTTTATTCACATCAAACATAATCATAGTGTTCTCACTATTTTAACCATGCTACAAAACCATATGTATTGGTACTTTTTAATGCTGATGATTCAACACCTATAATGCAGATAACTTGCACATCCACCTGTCATAAAGAGTGAGGACACTGCTGTCCTCTACCTTCGGTGTGCTGCTCCACAGCCTGCAACCCCTAACAGAACTTACAAGTGTTGTGGTGGGGGCTGAAACTGTTGCTTTCAAACTGGTTAGTTCCTGCTGGATCAATTTTTCTTCTTCCTAGAAAAATTAAACTTGTTTCAACCTCGCATAGATTTCACAGGCAAAATGTGAAAGAAGAATCAGAGGAGCCACGGTAACTCAGCGGTGCCCCACACACTCCTCAAGGCAGCGTGTACCTCGCTGCGGGGCCGCTCGCCTCCAGCACAGCGGCCGTGCTTGCCCAGCCCGTGCCCCAGCGCAGCAGAACGCGGTCACCCGCGAACACAGGGGGTTTATCGGGGGCTCCCGAGCTCAGCCCGACCCAGCCCCGCGGCCGAGGGGAGACGCCGTGCCCGGGGCCCCCAGCCCAGCCCCGCGCCGGCTCCCTGGGGCGGGAAGGGAGAGGAGCCCGGCCCCGCAGCCCGTACGTGCTTGGAGGTGAGCGCCGTGATGCTCCGGATGAGGCTCCCGAGCCGGGACGAGGCCGACACCCTGCCAGGGCCGCCGGCGCCACCCGGGCCGGCGCCCGGGTCATGCTGCCCCAGCAGCCCGGGCAGGGCGCTCAGCGTCCGCTCCACCACGTCGCTCATGCCGGACCCACCGCCCCCGGAAGAGACGGGCCCCGGCGGCGCCTTCCGGGGCGGGGCGGGAGGCGGTGCCGGCTGTGAGCGGCGGCAGAGC
>VWPU01003557.1:0-15536 GCA_013398955.1 Callaeas wilsoni | reverse complement strand
CCTGTCCAAACCGAGACACCAGGACAGGCTTGGGATGCTCCTGCCAAGGTGCCATGAAGGAGAGGAGCCATCCAGCTTCCAACACCTCATCATCCATCTCTTCATTGTCCTGGTTCCTCCATCCTCCCGGCGCCAGCCGCGGTCACTGCAGGCCGAGGTGTCACCGCGCCGTGGCCACGCTGGCACCGTGAGCTGGGGCTCCCCTCTCCCTCCCCGCTCCCTCCTGGGGAAGCCAAAGCTCTCTTCAAAGTTTCTCCTCGCTTGGCTGCCTCCGAGATCTGGGAACTCAACACTAATTAACGTGTCTGTAAATCCCAGCTTGGCTGCCGGGGCCTCAAATTCCTTCACGGTCCCGCGAGTGCAGAAGGATCCACGAGCGAGCCCTCTGGCTCCTGAAGCTACACGGCTGGCAGATGCATATTTTAACAACACACATCTGTTGGCAATATAATCTCTTGTATTTGCCCTCCCTGCTCCGAGCTTTGATGGAAGACTGGAGGGAACTCTCCAGTGGTTACAGCCAAAGTGTTTGCTTTGCAATTTCGCTCGATTGCTGCCTGATTTTATTTTTAAATTTCTCCAAGTCCTAATCAGGCTCTTACTTTATTTAATTAATACCCTGGCTTAGTTAAATAGATCATAAATTAAGCAGCCCTGCCATTAGAGATGTACCAGGTAGCAAATAGCCCTCCAGTGGCTTCCCAGAGCCTGCCTGGCGTGGGCTCCCCTGCCAAACTGCCTTGACATCCTTTGCTTGCAGAAAATCTGGATGCCTCCATATGTCCCAAATTCCATCCCATCAGATTTATCAACCTTCCCTGCTTGGGGCAGATATCCTGAGGAGATGGGGCAGTGACTCCTTCCCCAGAGAGTTTGGGCAGTGGTAGGAGGGAAGGTGAGGGAGACCTGGAGAAGGGGAACCCTCCAGCTTTGCGATGCATTAACAATATTTCCCACCAATATTTGTCCCTGGAACTCCACAAAGAAAAGATTTTCCCTGATGCTGATGACATTAATAGGCTCGTCTGTTTGAGTGTTTGGACTTCCAAGGCTATGGAATGATCTGTTCCACTACATTTAACCATGTAGATTTGAAAACAATGTGACAAAACCTTAAATATTTAATTAAAATATGGTGTAGCTCTGCGTCTGAGCAGGGAAGTAGGAGGCATCAGCCCCATAAAGCTGTTGTCAGACATGAATGACAGCAGTTGGAGCCTGAATCGGGAGGCATTAGGGGATTTCTTGATACCAAGGAAGTGGAAAAGCTGGCAAGGACAGACAAGGCAGCACCAACCCATATAAAAAAACAGGCAGGGTTATTTTTCCAAAGACAAGGGTGAGGGTGATAGAGCGGGATAGAGTTCCCCAGAACTGCCTCTAGCACCCAACTGGCTGAAGAGCCCTTGAGTCACTGGGAAACCAGCAGCAGACGTTGGGCTCCCAGCCACCAGAGCATCTCAGCTACCAGAGCCCCACAGCCACCAGAGCCCCACAGTCACCAGAGCCCCACAGTCACCAGAGCCCCGCAGTCACCATAGCCCCACAGTCACCAGAGCCCCACAGTCACCAGAGCCTCTCAGATCTGCCCCAGCCATGATCAATTGCTTCCTTGAGAGCTGCATGGTTTGCAGCCAGCTCCAGGGATCCTCTCCTGCCCAGGGGAAGTCCGCAGCCTCAGGTGAAGCTGGGCAGACTGGGATGAAGAAACGTCCCCCAGGCATCTTCCCGTGAGGCGGCGCAGGCAGCCTGGCACATCCCTTCCCAGCCCACTGGGATGAAATCTGGGAGATCCACCTCCCTCCAGACACAGCTGCTTAGCTCACGGCTGCAGCAGGCTCTCGCACGGGATGCTAAGAGCAGAGATGTCTGCACAGCTGGTGGCACTGCACATCTGGAAGCACCAGAAGAGTCTCTCCCCCCTTTACAGACACGTTACCCCCCTGTCACGCAGTGAGTTCAGCCTGACAGCTCCTAAAACATGGGGGGCTTGAGGCTTCTACTCTTCATGTGCCACTTCTGTCCCCTCCGTTGGGGTGGCTAAAACACAGAGCACAGATCCCACGGCAGCCCCGCCCTCGCTGCCAGCACAGCACACCCCATCCCAAAGGAACAGTGTGAGCTGCTGATCACCAACCCCCTCCAAAGGTGGGATCGTCACTCCTACCTCCCCAGCCAGTCTGAAATGTCCTAGAATCACACAATTTCCTGAGCTGGAAGGGACCCACAAGGATCACTGAGTACAACTCCAGGCCCTGCACAGACACTCCAACAATCCCACCCCGTGCCTGAGAGCGTTGTCCAAATGCTCCTGGAAGCTCTGGCAGCCTTGGGGCTGTGACCACTTTTTCCCCCTCAGAACATCTGCATAAATACCCCTAAAGTTAAAGATGAGCTACCAGTGAGTTCCAAACTCACATTTTCTCATCGATTTGGCCTAAATTGAACACTCTGTAACTTTAATTTTCTTAAAAGGAAAACACTCTGCAAATATAAGTTGCTGAACATCTTAGGTAAATGTACCAATTAGCAACTACCATGTATATCCACATAAACATTAACTACCATCTATTCAACACATTCCATAACCCCAAAGATAATAACGATTTCCTTTTGATCCATAAAAACATCTCTCTGCTCAATCAACGCTTCGCAGCCGCTCTGACGTACGCCCTGGGACTAAATTAGTTTTGAAATCTTTAGCTCTAATTAAATAACATTATTTCTTTTGTCTGGCTCTGGCAATGTATTCTGCTTTCACAACAGAAGGAGGGAGCCCAGGCGAAGGAGGGGTTGTCGGTGAGCAAGACAACGTTCCTCTTTCCCATTCATTTCCAGGATTATTTCTTGTACGGGCACATGTCAGAGCTCTGAGCTGCTGCCAAGGGCTGATTGAGCAGAAGGAGGAATCAAAGGAAAATCATCATTATCGTCAGGGTCAGGGAAGGAAGGGGTGGCAGCTGTGAAAGTTTGGGGAGAGGGAACGTTGTAGGGTTGTGAAAGGAGGAAAACAAATGCAGTGGAAATTGCAAACCAGGAATGTGAACTCATTTTCACAGTGCAGACTCCAGTGAGATGCACCTTCAACCACAGCTGGTACCTTGATTCACTTTGTCCGTTTAAAACTAATCAGTATTGATCCAACTAAAAGCACTGAAATTCTTGATTTGGATCTTTTTAAAAGGTTTTTTTATCTCTCTAGAACTAACCAGGAATAAAAACAACAAGGAAAAAAGAAATCCAGTCTTCAATTTAAACAGACTTAAATATGCAAATGGTTTCACTTTAAGGGTTGAATAATGAGGATGAATCTGGGAGCAGCAACACAGACTGGGTTTTGTCCAAGCTTTTCAAGAAAAATACCATTTTCATTAACTTCTCTGAAGCCACGTCCATGCCGGGAAGCCTCGCTGACGTGCCTGCCTTTTCCCAGCACTCCTGCGGGGAGAGCCTCCCTCCCGCTCTGCCAGCCGGCCAACAAAGCCCTCCAGCTCTGCCAGTGCTCCCCACCCATCTCCCACACAAAAAAGTCCTTTACATGATTTTTGGGAGCCACTTCCAGGTTGCAGTCCCAGGCAATATCCTCTTGTGCTGCTCATGGGAAAGATTAATTACTGAGAAACGCAGGGTGATAAAATATTAGTATGTAGATAGTTTAAAAATACTGCAATAGTATGAAACCAGCCTTTCCTCAGGAGGTGGAGTCGTCCCGGTCCTGTAGGCAGGGTAACGCAATAAGTGATGGCACTGACACTCTTCATATCCTTAAATTTATGGACAGACTCTCTTGAATTGGGGCATAAATCCATAGAGCTGAAGTGCCAAACACTTGGTGCCTGTGTTATTCCTCCTAGAACTGCCATACTCCACCCTAGAACCGCTTCACTCCCCAAGCAGCTTCCTTTGCTCCTGTTCTCAGCATTGAGCTGCTCCCCCACTGCTCCCACGATGGATCCATTCCCAGTCCTCTTGATCCAGCAACCAAACATTTTGTCAAAAGCCGCTCAGTGTGACTGTGAAGGCAGTGGGTGAAACCCCCAGCAAACACCGTGCAGCGTGTGGGGAGCCGGGACTCACCGAGGACAGTCAGCCGGGCAGGTCTGGATCGGATGGCTGCTTGGATGGCCTGGCACTCGTACACGGCGTCATCCTGGAGGTCAGCTCGCAGGATTTTCAAGTGGTGCTGTCCCGACAGATGGTCTCCTACGACCAGATAGCGCGGATAACCTGCCGAAGGCAAAGCACGGGTCAGGAGGCAGCTGCAGCCGCAAGCCCAGGACGAGGAGAGCAGAGCATGGGTCCAGAGCCCCAGCACCCCACAGCAATTCCCAGGATCCAGGGAGCTTCCTCCCCTCCTTGGCAGCCAGCCCAAACACAGAAAGAGAAAGAACCTGCCAAATTCAGGAAAGAGACTGCATGTTTTGCTCTACAGGTTCAAAAAAGAAGTGCTGATGAAGGAGCATTAACTGAAATCCCAAGGAATCATGGGATCATAGAATGTTAAGTGTTGGAAGGTTTCGTTTTGACCTTAAAGATCATCTGGGCCATTGGCAGGGACACCTCCCACTAGATCAGCTTGCTCAAGGCCTTCTCTAACCTGGCTTTGAACCCTTCCAGGGCTAGGGCATTCACAATCTCCCTGGGCAAGAAAAAGGGATGAGCCCTTCCACCAGGAAACCCACCACCTCCTGCTCCTCTGCAACCCGTCACGGAATATCCTCAGTTCCCGGAGCCAGCTGTGGTGACACCCAGGAATACAACGACGCTTAGGTCTGTGTGAAGCTTGGGCGGGGATCGGGGGGCACGGCAGCCCTGGTCAGCCTGGCTGGACACACAGGATGGACACAGGGCAGGAATGCCATCCCCCACCCCGCTGGTGCCCAGTGCCCTGTGTAACACAGCGCTGGCACGCACTTGTGCTTCTGTTGTTTCTCGAGCTATCAACAGCAGGATTTGCTCTCCTGAACCGCGAGAAGTACAAATGATGGGTTTGTTTGTATTGCGCTAATTAGACACTGGCTGAGCTGGTATCACGCGAGCTGGCAGCTCCTGTGGCTTCCAGCAGCCCCGGCTCCCTTAATTGTGGAAGTCATTCACATCAGCTCCCTCCTTCACTGGAGCTCTTGTTACCCTGTCGTGTTGCAAGGTCTTGCATGGAAAGCTCAGCTCTCTAATAGATGCAAAAGTTGTGGCTCAGAGCTTTGAAAAACAGGCGAAGACGGGGCTGCTCACTCGGGCACGGCTGTAAATGAGCAATTATATGTATTAATAAAAAATAGAGGGAAAGAAGAAGCAGGCACTGCACTTTAGGGAAGAGCAGGGTCCCTGGAGACCAAAATGCATGGAGCCTCCCCTGGTATCTGAATGCTGCTCTTGCCTTGGGGAAAACTCTCCCAGGTCACCAGGAGCTGAGCAATGTCACAGGTGTACAAACTCCTCAGATCCTGGGGGGACACTGCAGCTCCTGAAGGGCTCCATGTCATCCCAGGCTGTTTCCAGCAAACGCTTTCCTTACTCACGTGAAATATTTCAGTTCCAAATTAGTTTTTTCCAGCAAAATATACAGAATAAACTCTAAACTTCCCCAGTATTGCACCACTCTTCATCAGCTGCAATTAACCCTCCGTCACAATGGGGGCATGGGATTATGGAATGTGAGTTCTGAGGAATTGGGTCACCAAACTATCATTTGTCAAAACTAAAGCTTGAGGAAGCCACAAGCACTTGTCCAAAGCAAACAGAGGCTTGTGGGTCCCTTCAAACTCAGGATATTCTATGGTTCTTTTTATTATTGAGAATATCAAAACAGGCGCTTTCAACATCTATAAAACATTTCAACCCACATTTTGAAAAGGTGACATTTGTTTCCAAGGAAATCAAATCAGGGATTTCCAAAGGGTCGGGCAACACCTGTGGGAGCCAACAGTTTTGTTTCAGGTCAGAGTGAAACAAGTTTTGGTTTAGTCCAAGCATCAGCACCTATGTTTGGGTGGGCTGGAAGGTGTTGGAGTTGAAACAAAAACCTATTCCCCAAATAAATGTCGTGGCTGCACTGCTGGGCAAGGAGAGCTCCTGCTTTCCTTGTTTATGGAGGGTGGTGTCCCCACTTACTTGAGAGATCCCGTCCGACTCCAAGGGCCAGCCCGTCCTTGATCCAGAGCACGATGCCATTGTACTCGGGGATGGCACAGAGCAGCGTCACCGGCTGCCCCGCGATCACCACCTGGTCCTGGGGCTGCTGCGTGAACGAGGACGCCTGGCCTGGACAGGGCAACAAGAGAGGAACAGGACGCTGTCAGGTCTCCAGGGCTTTTCAACACGATGCAGTTCCTTGGGATGCAACAGTCCAGGATGCTCCTGGCACAGCACAAAGGGGAGACTGAGCTCTGCAGCTCTTAATGATGTAATTGCTTAATTATGTGATTGCTCCATAGAATGATGGAATGGTTTGGGTTGGAAGGGACCTTAAAGCTCATCCCATTCACAGGGAAGAACCCAATATCCCATATTCCTACCCAATATCCCATCCAACCCTGCCCTCTGGAAGTGGGAAGCCATTTTCCCTGTCCTGTCCCTCCATCTCTTGTCCCTAGTCCCTCTCCAGCTCTCCTGGAGCTCCTATAGGCACTGGAAGGGGCTCTGCGGTCTCCCTGGAGCCTTCTCTTCTCCCGGTGAGCACCCCCAGCTCTCCCAGCCTGGCTCCAGAGCAGAGGGGCTCCAGCCCTGGAGCATCTCCATGGTCTCCTCTGGACTCACTCCAGCAGCTCCACGTCCTTCCTGGGCCGAGGACCCAGAGGTGGACCCAGCACACAGTGGCAGACAAATATTTGCAATATTTTTGCCCCCTGGGCAAGGGGGAAAATCTCCAACCAAGAGGCACCAGCATTTCCTGTAACTGTTTTATTCCAAATTGTGATGGTAGTATTTTCAGCCACAATGACCACAGACAGAGAAGCAGCAGGATGTCCAGCAGCAGCAATATTTTATATTACACATAATAAAAGAGGATGTTGGTCCTCTGCTTCTGAGCCTTGCTCCCACCTCGTGTGCTCTCTGAAATCAGGATGCGCAGATAACAACCTGCTATAAAACACGCAGAAAAACAACCAGCTGCTGCTGTTCTCCTCCCTCCCCAGGTGTAACCTCCTGGCATTTGCTGGGAGCTTCCCACACATCTGGAGGGGAAAAGAAGGATCAGCTCTGCTTCAGCACTGCCTTTCGCCGAAGCTGCATCATCCACCTCGCAAATGCCTCTCCTCACCCTTCCCTACCTGGAATGCTGCAATTACAAATCCCAGCCCCAGGTCATCTCATGCCATGGTGGGATTGATGCCTTAGGATTTTAGCTCTTATATTTTCATATATTTGCAATCCTGCAATTCTTTAGTGTTTAACTCTGAGCTCCATACAGAGTGTGAGCAACTGCTTTTCCCATTTTGGTCCGACACAACAATTCCTCTCCCGGCCTGAGAATCAAGGACACCTCACTGCTTCAGGTCCTGAGAAATGGAAACAAAAGTGAGTTGGGGGGAGCAAACTGAGAGAATGGGACTGCACTGCCTGAAGCTGGAATTGGAGAATTAACCTCTGATATGCAGATGGACAAAACTTATATCTGTCCCAAAAATCTGTCATCCATCCTCGGTGCAGTCTCTGCGAGACTCCTGCACTGCCCAAGGTGCGCCCTGGGAAGGCCTTTCCATAAATCCCTGCCCTTTATCCTTCACTCTGCCCAGCCTCTGCTCCAGGGCAGCCTCTCCTAGGCATGAGGATGTCTCACATCTCAGGTGTGACATGGCACTTCCCATTTTCCATGGGAAGTACTCCAGTCACTGTAACCTCTTCCACAGCAGAGTTTACTCAGCATCACATTTTTATTTTCACTCTCCCTTGGCTTTGCCATGATTGAAAATCATTCAGAGAATCAGAGAATCCCAGAATGGTTTGGGTTGGGAGGGATCTTAAAGACCATCTCATCCCACCCCCTGCCATGGGCAGGGACCCCCCCCACTCGCCCAGGGTGCGCCAAGCCCCGTCCAGCCTGGCCTTGGACGTTCCAGGGATTCAAAGTGATAAATCCTGCTATTTTTTTTTTTCTTTCCATAATGAGTGCATGGGACAACCCCAAAATCCCCCTTCAGAGCCACAGCCTAATGCTGGAAGATCCTACATGTGGGGCCATTTCAGGCAGATCTGCTGGTATCTGGGCTCCTGTGAGTACAGTCCTTCCTGTGATTTGTTTGTAGAGCATTGCAATTGCTCTGCCACCGTTTAGTCTTGCTCTGACTCTGGATTCAGGAGGAGATCTGGGAAAGAGAGGTGTTGGGGGAGAGGCAGAACCACCAAATTGCCCCTCACTGAGTTACCTGTGGGGTTTGTAAGACCAGGAGCCTCTCTGGGTGGGAATTATGGCCCTGCACCAGGCAGGAATTCAGCGCCCGTGCTCCTCCACTGAGTGTCTGTTCAGTCCATGGAAGGGGACTGGGCTGGAGGAAGAATTGCACTTTAAAACCAATTTGTCAAAGCGGGACAGTCTCCGTGTGATCCACCCCAAATCAATTCAATCCTAATTTACACCGACTCCATTTAATCATTGACCGATGATTAATCTGGAACCAAGGTTAAGTGTGACACAAGTTCTTGCATCTCAACTTGTTTCCCGATGAGCTGCTGGGCCTTTCCTACAGGGCAAGGCTCCAAAGCTCCATCATTTTCCAACTCATGCTGTTGAACCGATGTGTGCCCCCACATGAGTGCTTGTATTTCAATTTAATTTATTATAGCTTCAGCTCTCTCTTAGCCACCTAAAGGAGCACAGGGAAAAGCAGAGCTGTCCTTTCTACATTCCAGCTGGTTTACAGACAGTAAGGTAAGAAGTCCAGCTGAAATTTTTGCATATCTCCAGGAGCACCTTGAGCACCTTATTCCCGGATATTTCAGAGATCCCAGGTCTCCCAGCACTCACACATCTCCAAGGAACTCTGATTTTCACCATAGATACTCCAAAAGACCACAGTGGTGGCTCTCGGTGTGGTGCAGCCTGCACAACAGGGCAGGTTAATTCCAGACGAGATTCCAGCTTTTCCTGCTGGGAGACACTCGTTGGAAGTCATGGTGACCTCTGACACCAGCACAAACCCCTGTGCTGAGTTAAGATTTAAATATTTGATTTCAAAGGGAATATGAATCAGCTCTGTATTTTTTTTTTTGGGCTCATAAAGGACAAGCACTCCTAGGATAGCAGGGAACAGTGGGATGAGAGAGAAAACTCAGAAAGCAGAAAAAGTGGGTGTTTTGCTTTGTTGTTTTGTTGTTTTATTTTAATATATACTTTCCACCTGCTAACTGGGTTTTCACAGCTCACTCTGTAATCCTGACAATTCTCATGGCAGAGCCAGGCGAGCAGGGACAGCGCAGGAAGGCAGCAATAACCCAAAAAGATTTGTTTTATCAGTAAGAATTATCAGGTTGTCAGCTGGGAGCTGCACGAGCCCTAATGAGAACGCAGAGGCACAAAGTGGTGTCTGTGCCCTCTGCAAATGCCCATTAAGCACAGGCTTCATTTGGTAATTGCTGCTGGAAATGAAGCTCTTTTTATGTTTTATTTTTCCTTTTTCTCCTATTTCTTGATTTGTTTTAAAGACAAGCTGATGGCCACGGAAAATCGGAGCAGAAACATGGCATATGTCTCCTGTCTTTTCCTTCCCTGTGTTCGTTCAGTGTGAAGAATTGTCACTTAAACCCATTTTTTATTCATCCGAGGCTCCATTTCAGCTACAAACAGCTCAGACTCAGTCACAGGAGAGGAGAGATGGGTGTAACGACCTTAAGAGCATTACCTGGCCCAGTCCCTGCTCCACAGCAGGATCATCTCTCCCTAAATCACAGATAAAAAAAAAAGAGAAAAGTACTGAAGGCAGAGCTCAACTCGCTTTCAAATCAGCTTAAAGTCTGATTACTGGGTTTAACTGGGTTTGGAAGATCAGAGGCCCGTCCACGTTGCAGCTTATGTCTTAATGTCAAAGGAACAAGTAATTTGCAGAAAAGTTTTAAGGGAGATAAGATACTTGACAGAAAATAACTGAAAATGGGGAGATTGGGAGAGGGTGATTTACAAATGCAGGCTGAGCGTTTTCAGCTACAAGAAAATGGGCTGAAAGACGTCAGTTGGGTATTTTTCCAGGAATGTTTAAAACTGTATTACAAAATGATGCTTTGGTTTCAAAGCAGGAGGTTGACTCCAAACCGTTGGGCAAGCAGGAGTTTCCCAGTTTCTCCTCTCCCACTAAACAGAGTTTCAGCAAAAAATACTGGTTAATCCAAATCTCTCAGAGACAGGAGTTCATCATAGAGTCATGGAATTGTTTGGGTGGGAAAGGAACTTAAAAGCCCATCCAGTTCCACCCCCTGCCATGGGCAGGGACACCTTCCACTATCCCAAGGGGCTCCAAGCCTTGTCCAGCCTGGCCTTGGACACTTCCAGGGATCCAGGGGCAGCCACAGTTGCTCTGGGAACCTGTGCCAGGGCCTCCTCACCCTCCCAGGGAACAATTCCTTCTCAATATCCCATCCATCCCTGCCCTCTGGCAGTGGGAAGCCATTCCCTGTGTCCTGTCCCTCCATGCCTTGTCCCAAGTCCCTCTCCAGCTCTCCTGGAGCCCCTTTAGGCCCTGGCAGGGGCTCTGAGGTCTCCCTGGAGCCTTCTCCTCTCCAGGTGAGCACCCCCAGCTCTCCCAGCCTGGCTCCAGAGCAGAGGGGCTCCAGCCCTCAGAGAGTCTCCATGGAATCCTCTGGACTCATTCCAGCAGCTCCACGTCCCTCCTGTGCTGAGAAGCCAGAGCCACACAGAGTTAACCCCACAAACCCAACCAAGAGTCCAGGCATGGCACTCACATCACCCATCACCTTGTCACCTCCTGCTGCACAGGGGATCCCCACATCTGGATTTGGGAAGTGCTGCTCAGCAATCACAGCCACTGGGGAGGTGCAGGAATGTGTCCATGTGCCCCCAACCCAAGTGTAGCCCTGTTTTACTTCCACACCCCATCTTCCCTCAAGTGTAAAGACTTGGAATATTTCCAAAGAAACAACTCAGTTGATGCCTGGCTTCCTGGGAAGTTCACTGGGGGTCACTGAGCACTGACCGCCGTGAGAGTCTCCATGTGAGGATCTGTTCATCCAGCACAGCCATGCTCCGAGCAGAAGCAAAGATCAGGGCTCTGAATACCCTGTTGATTGTTTTTGGTTTTGTTTCAAAAGCAAACAGATATGGAAATGAGATGCTAACGATGCCACTTGGCCACGGTCCAGCCCAAGCCCAGTGTCCCACCTGCACTCTGGAGCTGCCCTGCAGCTGAAGTGCGCTGTCACTGCAGGTCACCTGCAGTTGTAGGTGAGGGTTTGGTGGCACAGCAGCTCTTGGTCCCAGAGCCTTCCCGTCTCCTCCTGCTTGCTGCTTTGCCCTGCTCCCCGAGGAACTGCCAGGCACCAGCAGGACCCCCTTGCTGGCCCCCAGGCTCCTGCCTTCCTCAAGGAGTCTCCCTCATGGGGGGCACTTCTGCAGCCACTGAAATCCCGAACGGCAGGAACAAAACAGGACGATAAAGGCGGCACAGTGAAGAGTGAGCAGGCAAGAACACTAACCCTGCTTTCAAAACCCCCAGGTAGGATCCTCGTGAAGCCACAAGTGTGTCATAAAAGCTAACGGAAGAAAAAAAAGAGGAAAAAAGAGAGAACCGCTTTAGAACTCTTTATATTTCACTAATGGATTTTGCACCTGTGGCTCCTGTTTGTCAGTGTTTCTCTGTAATGTTGCCTTGTTCTTTCAAACAAAGGCTGAGACTCTTCTCTGTGACTTCCAAGGGAAATAACACTGCCAGTGCCAAGGCATTGCTGTTCAGATGTCCCAACGCCCACAGAGGGTGAGAAGGCCCAAAAATTCTGTTTTACAACCCAGCAAACAGAGGAAGGCACCTACACAATGACACTGCCACAGTCTGTGCTGCAGCAGGACCTTGAAGCCCCCTCCATTGCTGAAGCCAGAGTCGGTGACAGGCTTTTTAAGCTCTCTGAAGACTGAAATCTGTTTGCATGAGTTCCTGGCTGAATTATTTCAGCTTGCAGCCTCCTGTGCCCAAACCAGCAACCGGGAGCAGCAGAAAGTTAAATTTTCATTACCCAAGAGGAGTGAGTATTGTAGTAGGAAGCGAGGGACTCACCGAGGGAACAATGACTCATTAGAAATGGAGACATTGTGGCTGCTTTTATGTAAGTGAAGCTTTGAATGTCCATTGTGCTCTGAAAAGAATTAGTCCTTTTTGTTGAGGAGAGCACAGAAGTGGAGAAGGAGGACTATGAGCTCCTTGTCAAAATATTACTGTTCTGAAATGAAAGGCCTGGTGATTAGGAGTGGTGGGACATTCTCCTTGTCCCTCAGTGGGAAGAGCCGGTCCTTCCCTCAGCTTGGAGCTGTTACGACGGGTGGTAGGAGACTGATCAAGGGGCTGCGTGACATCCTAATCCTACACAACATCCCGGGAGGGTCCCTCTTCAGAACAAGCAGATGCGACCCGATGGAAATCAGGGCATTTCAGCCCAGCTCGGGGCTGGTTTCTCGTGGCACAATGCCCGGAGATGGAGCCATCTCTTGGCCATGGACAGGACTGGGAAGGGATGGTTCGTGCCCACACTTTCCCAGCAGACCAGGGCCTGGCTTTGCACCACCCCACACAGCTCCTGCTACGGCCCCGTAGCAAACAGGCCGGTTCTCAGCACTCCTCTGGGTCCCCTCCCTGCAGCCAAGGACACCGAGCCCCCCGCACAGGGCCCACCGTGCTCCAGAACACGCGCTCACATTGATTTTCAGACGAGCAGGAAAAGCAAGCAGACAAAAGCCTTACATTATTTACAAAGCTCTCTGGAATTGTCAGTCATGGGGAAGCACAGGGAAGAGCCGTGCGGGCGGCAGAGTTGCTCATTACCTGCCTGCACCCCGATTCTCTCCCTGGTGGGAGACAATGCCCAGGCCCGCACTGAGGTGGAGCCCAAGGCCTGGCCGAGTACGGAGCACAGGGAACAGGAAGGAAGGAGAGAGCCTCATGTTCCCAGAGGCAAGGATTTCCCCAGGCAAGGACAGAGACGAGCTTTTCCTTCACCATCAGAGAAGCAAAAGAGCTGTGGCTGCCCAAGCAGGAGCAGAGGGATTGCACCAGCAGTGCCATCCTCAGTGAGGAGATGTGGATGAGCCTCCCCACAGGAGAGCCCGTTGCTGGTGATGGCCACAGCCATGTCAGGTTACGTCTTGGGGTGATTCTATGACCATACTGTATTCCCCATTGCCTGCTTGATCTCTAGTGAACCTTTAAATTGCAAAGGGGGGAGAGAGAAGCCGAGAGAACTCTTCAAAGCGGCCAGCTGGCCCTTGTAACTAGAATGTTTGCATTCTTATCTCTCCCGATTCTGACAACTTTTGTTGGTTAGAGGACTTTTGCTCTCTAGTCTCTTTGGCTTTCAGCGGAGAAGGGACTGTGATCTGCCTCAGCAGCTTCTGTTCCTTTTTGGACTGTTTTTGGCTTGCTTTTCATCCCAGACCAGCTCCCATCTCCGGACCTGCTCGGCGGGACCCTCCAAGGGGGATGGTCGGACCCTGCCTGGCCCGGCCCGGCCCAGCGTAGGACTGCAGGTTTTACCTACAGAAAGAACTCTAAAATCCATAGTCCTCTTTTAGGGGACAGGGGAGGGGGTTTAAATATTTCTTTTCTTTGCCCTGTGACAGCAGGGGACTCTGTTTGTCAAATAAACAGGTCTTTTCACTCTCATTCGAGAAATTATTTTCCCGAACCTGTGGGGGAGGCGCTGCCGGGGCCTGCTTGCCTGGCAGGCAGGAGAGAGAGAGAGAGAGAGACGTCCCTCTTGGGTTGTTTCCTCCTGGATTTGTGTCCAAACCCACACAGGTTACTTCCTTGGGCTTCGCAGCACAAATAAGAGAGGTAGCTTGAGTTCAGCCCTTGCGTAAGAGTTCCATTTTTTTATTTGGCTTCCTTGGGGAGAAAATAAAATAAAATCCATTTGAACAAAAATGTCAGTTTGGCCTGTTTTAGTGTGACTGTGTAAATCTGGCTCATGTGGCCTCAGTGCTGAATTATTTGACTTGAAAGAAACCAAAGCACAACACCTTCAGTCTAGGGATGACTCAGGTGTATGGAATGGTGCTTCTCACCCACCAGCTGTGCGACCTGGCAGATGTGTCCCCGCTCCAAGAGGGGAGCAGGGAGCTGAGCTCGTACCTTGCTCAGCCACAAACATCCAGGGAGATGGGACTTTCCCTGGAAGCACAGCCTGGGGGTCCCATCGACTCCAGCCACCTGTGCAGCTCAGAGGGGAAGGTGTGGGATGCACTGAGGTGAAACCAAAGCCAAAGTGACCCCCAGGAAAAGGAATGAAAAGTAGGGCAACAAATCTGGGGAAGGGGCTGGAGCACCAGGAAAGGCTGAGGGAGCCTGGAGGAAAGGAGGCTCAGGGGGAGCTTCTCCCTCTCTACGTCTCCCTGGCAGGAGTGTGCAGTCAGGTGGGGATCAGACTCTGCTCCCAGACAACAAGGGACAGGACAAGGCCTCCAGCTGCAGCAGAGGAGGTTTAGATTGAATAATTTAGGAAAACATTCTTCACAGAAAGGGTTACAAAGCATTGGAAGAGGCTGTCCAGGGCAGTGGTGGGGTCCCCATCCCTGGAGTGTTCACAAGACGTGTGGATGTGGCACTTGGGGACACGGCTTAGTGGTGAACTTGCTGGGGGTGCTGGGTTGAGGGTTGGACTTGACGATCTTAAGTCTTTTTCAAACGAAATGATCCTGTGGTCCTAATGCCAGCTGCCAGAGCAGAGTTTAAGGTGCAAGGCCAGTGCTCTGCTCTCCTGCCTGGCCTCTGGGAATGCATTGTCTGCTGGCCATGACCAGCTCTCAGCAAGCCCACGTGGTGAGCTGAGCTCATCCCGCAGTGATGTCAGATATTTTCCTAGCGCTGCTTTGAGAGGAACCATCAACATCCCACTGTGTCCACTAAGTAGCTTCAAACAGGAAACAGGGAAATTTTGAGTAAGATATTAAACCTTTCAGAGATCTTTTTGTCTATTAGTCACACAGGCAAGAGATCTGAACTATCGAGTGTTCTGCTGGCTTTGATACCCACATGAAATCCCAGCACTGCTTTCAAAGTCACTGTGAGGAGTTTGATCAGCCATGCAGAAAGGGCTGAAATGTCATCGGCTGCTCTGTTATTAGCTGCCAATTGGGAAAGGTGTAAGAGTATCCTTACCGTGGGATATTTATTAGCAAACTCTTCCCAGCAGCAGCCTGGAGAATTACCTCTTGTGAGATTAAACGCCTGCTCCTGGGAGCTGCGTTGATAGGAAACAAACTAATGTACTGCATCGGGGCACCAAAACGCAGCGTTGGAGTGACCTTACGGACGGGATCACGCTGAATATTCCGGCTCCATGGACGGTGCCGGGCTCCAGGGATGGCTCCAGGCTCCGTGCAT
>VWPU01003556.1:0-41538 GCA_013398955.1 Callaeas wilsoni | reverse complement strand
CCCATCCCATCCCATCCCGCCTGCGAGTGGGCTTGTGCGTCATTCCATTAGGGAAAGTAATTTCCAGGGATGGATTCGGCTTCACTTCGTCTCAGCAGAGATTAAACCCCTTTAATTAACTCCTCAAGGGGTATTAGAGAGCCGAGTAACTTTGCGGTTGTTTCAGCGTGGTGACGCTGGGAGTGAGCTCAGTGCTGGAGGAGGCAGAGGGATGTGGAACAAAGCTTGGGTAGAAATGCACTCTTGAAGAGAATCTGCTCCATCCCCTGCCACAAGTTCTAGGAGAGCACTAAAAAAGCTCTTCAGATCTCCAATAAGAAATTAAAAGACTCAAGCAGAGTGAGAGCACCAGCTTTCCTCGAGGTCACTGCAACACCAGACTATTAGTTGAATTATACACTCGAAGACTCCAGGAAAAGGAGATTAAAAGAAAGTTACTTGAAAAGATAAGAAAATCCCATCTTCTGCCCCCTTTAACCCTCACGAAACATGAGAAAACGAGCAGCTGGTAATGAAGAGATTTTAAAATGACCCTTCTTTGCCTGTCTCCTGTGTAAAAAGCAGAGAAAGAGCTGTTGTTAAGGGTAAAATAATACAGAGAGTGTGGGGATAAAAGCTGTAAAAAAAAATTTTTGAAAGCAGTAGCTGAGTCTGGGAAGATTCCCCCCAGTGTGGTACAGATGAGTTGGAGCTATGGGCTCAGCTCTCTGCACTTCCCCAGGGAGCTCAGGACTGGATTTCCAGGCAATGCAGGGAAATAATAATTATTGGCATCGCTTCTGTGGGCGGCCCAGAAAGATGCTGCTGTGTGTTGGGCCAGGAGCAGGGGAAGGTCAGGAACATCAGTATGGAGACTGAAGATTGGGGTGGGAGGGTGGGCAGAGAGAAAATGTGGTTGGGAAGTGGAGAGAAATGAAAAGGAAGCACCATGGTGCAGTTTTATTCAGTCGTGGGAGAGTTAGAGCTGTTTTATTTCGGATATTTAGGCTGAATAGCTTAAACCTGCCAGCCGTCCTCCTGCTACCAATGACTGCAGTTACACCTGGGCTGTGGGACAGATCTCTCTGGGCAAGCACAGTTCATCGATTAAACTTTCTCTTGGATTCCAGCTCTCTGCTGCTGAAGGCAAGGAAATCAGGAAGAGACGAGGAAGGGCTGTCCCCGTATTTAACTATGTTGCTTTTACAGGAGGAAAAGGGCTTTTCTCTGTCTCATAGAGAACTGTGTTTGTTTGGAGGTAACGACAGCAGTTCCACGGAGCTGAGGGCTGCATCACTCACCTGTGGTGCCTGGTTTTGATGGAGCATTCTCTTCCTAGGACTCCTCCATCACTGTCCAAGCAACCAGAGGCAGCCTTGCCTGCAGGTGATTGATTGAACATCCTTGGGACACGGCGTGTGTTTCCACGGGGGCAAAGGGACAGTGTCGCTTTGTCACTTTGCTGATAAAATGAAATTCGGCTGAATTTGGGCCTGGAGGGACTGTTGGCACAGCACATGCTGACAAATGCTGAGAGATGCAGTGCACAGCCCTGCGCTCAAGCACAGGCTGATAAAACCCACCACAACCGCTTGTGCTGGTGGCTCTGCTGTTTTGGTGACAGCAGAAGAGCCCTTCCAGGAGCAGCATGCATTTAAGGGGATGAGGAGATTTTGCATTAGTTACTGTGAAAACTGCTGTCAGACCATGGAGACAGGAGCTGAGGAACACCACAAAAGGCAGAAGGCTCAGTGTATCCCAGACAGCCTGATTTGAACAGGAGTAAATCAAAATCAAAGGACACTGGTAGCTCAATTTGCCTGCCCATAGCTGGGGAAAGTTCTTCCCACTCAGATTTCACAGGGAGCATAAATTTATCCTGCTGAAATGAGAAGTTGTTCACCTGCACGGGACTGGGATGTGCAGGTCCCTTCAATGCAGAGGGTGAACAGCTTCATTTTCTCCTTTCAAGACAAAACACCGAAGGAGATGTAGTTTGTGTGAGATACATTCCAACAAATACACCTTTTCCTCAGCATGGCAGGGGATTTTGTCTGGCTTGGCACTTAGGGAAATTACTGATCTCACTGATAGCAATTTGTGTATCCCAGTCCTGGAGTTAACTTCCCCTTTTTTGCAGAGAAAAGCCAGTGGACACAGAGGAACGGGGTCAGTGCAGCTCAGCCCACAGGGGCACGTTGTGCCCTCAGACAAAGCGAGGCCTGGGTTGTGTTTTTGTCCTGCCATTCCTTATTAAAGGGGCTGGATGCAGCCAGCAGCTGTGCACCCTTTGGAATTCCCTGTCTGCTGCTGGCAGAGGCGGTTCCACGTCGGTGCTCCTGGTGGCACCATGGCTCTGTGAGCTGCGGGTGAACGGGAACAGAGCAGGAGAATCTTCATCCTCGCAGGAGAATCCTCATCCTCGCAGGAGAATCCTCATCCTCGTGTGGGAGCTCCTGAGCGCTGAGCCTGCAGCTCCCACCACACTCCTTGTGCCTGCCCCTGGGCCATCAGTGGGTGTGAGCCCTTCTCTCACCGTTTTCCCTGTGCTGTGGCATTGCACTGAGCCCCGAGTCAGGATGAGCCCTGCGGTTTTGTTTATTCAGGTTTCAAGGAGGGATTGGTGGCTGCTGGCTGCAGTGTGTGACAATGGATTTCACGGTCAAATGTCACCTCTGACCAGTTTGCCTTCCAAAGATAAACATGAACAAGTTGTTAAAAAGAGGCCCCGCCTTTTTTCCCCCCTTTTCCCCATTTTTCTCTGGACTTCAATCCATCTCTGAACTTCAAGATGTGTACGAAAATACACTGCACAACCCTGATGGACTCCATGGCAAAATCTCTTTTGAGGAGCAGTTAATCGGTGTAACTGATTTTAGTCAGTGTAGAAGTCCTGTTCCCCTGAAAAGATGGGATGTGGATCAGCCAGCAGATGCAGAGCACATCAGTGCTTTTGCTGCCCCGGGGGGTTTCCCAGGCCACATCCCAATCCCCACTGACCCTGCCGCATCCCCAGGAGATGCTGCTCCAGAGGGATGCTGTGGCCTGGGTTTATTGCTGCTGGTCCCTGCTGGGATGTGCCAATCCACTGAGGGATGCTGGTGCTGCACTCCTGCTTTGTCCTCTCCTCTCCCTCCCTGCTTGCCCAAGCAGTCCTGCCCTGTCCCAAAATCTCTGGGACTCCTCCTCCAGTCCTGCTCCTCTCCCAGTGCTCAGGGTCAGTCTCAGCTCTTCTCCTGTCGCTCAGGGATTCTGTGTTTCCCCTCCCAGGGATTCTGTGTTTCCTCTCCAAGGGATTCTGTGTTTCCTCTCCCAGGGATTCTGTGTTTCCCCTCCCAGGGATTCTGTGTTTCCCCTCCCAGGGATTCTGTGTCTCCCCTCCCAGGGATTCTGTGTTTCCCCTCCCAGGGATTCTGTGTTTCCCCTTCCAGGGATTCTGTATTTCCCCTCCCAGGGCCGCCCATTAACAGCAGCTCATGTGGCATTGCCACCTTTTGATTCTGTGCTACCAAGCCATCGACATCAGCACACTTCTGGGTTGTGCTCCAGCATTTTATGTGCTGCAAAGCAGGAGGTGTTTCTGTGCCTGGGAGGCGAAAGGTTTGTGTTAAAATTTAACTTCGTTTTTCTGCTTAGGAAGAAAGAAACGTTTGTGTGCAGCAGATTTAAGGGAGTGGGCAAAGAAGTGGAAAAACAAAATAGAGGAGCAATAGCTAATGAAGGGCATTTCTTTTTAAGGGAGTCTCTGTACAGATGCCATCTGAAGCAGAGCAGCAGTACCTCAGACAGACTGGCTCTGGCCATGAAATGATTTCAAGCAACGTTTTAGCACGATTTTGCAGCTGATTTCAGCGAGCAAACGCCACAAAATGCCAGAGACCCTGTGCCAAAGCGGCCCATGTGATGTCAGGGAAGTTCCGAGCTGGAGGCAGAAAAGCCCCAGCCCATCCCCTCAGTTCGGGCAGGTGAGGCAGGACGGCTCCCGGCAGCATTTGCAAGCACACTGAGCAGAACATTTCCCCAAAGCAGGAATTCTCCCTGTGCCTGTGGGAGCAGCAGCATCTGCCTCCCGCTGGAAAAGCACCTCCTGACCGGGAACAGCAGGATGGATTTCCCGGGTGCGATCTGCTGCCGGCCCCTGTGCCGCCTCTGCAGTCCTGAGCTGACACAACAGGCGAGGTCTGAGCGTGCTGGAAACGAGAGGGCTTTTAAATAATTGTAGGTAATGGTTTTAATCACCTTTTAAAATCGTTGTTTGAATTAATCATAACCAACATATATATAAAAATTATAAATGGTGCATTATTCTTAGATTACACTCAGCAAAGTTGTCATAAGCTACTTTTGTGGGAACACAGCTGGGGAAAATGACTAAAAAGTTAATTTTTGCTAANATTTAAAGGTATGCTAGAAATCAAGCAGGTGATGGGGAATACAGTATGGTCATAGAATCACCCCAAGACACTAACTCTGGTGTGCTCCAGTGAACAAAGCCTGGGAGGGGAAGGTGGACTGGTGAGGTTGGACATCTGGAAGGCACAATTTATGGACCACAAGGACACTTTGCAGAAAGCAGAAGATAAAGAAGAGACTAAAAAAGACTCACTACATGTCCTGGAAATTGGAGGGAAAAGGTACCAAAAATATGGACTAATTAGCATGAGAAGTGAGAAATAATAACCAATAGAGGATAGAATGCTAATTATTGAAAGAGAATTATGTCATTTAGAACCAATGACCACGAATTTCTTCTTTTTTGCTAAAAATGTATAAATAAGTGAAAAAGTTCTGTATCAGCGTCCGTGTGGAGGCCGGAATTTTGTCAGCCACACACACAAACCCTGGCCAGGAACAAAGTCGTGCCTGGCACTAAAAAGGTGGTGTTAAAAGAGGGTTTGGTACCATGGGAGTGTTGAGACAACCACTCAAAACCTGTCACAGCAAATATATTTACAGTGGCAGTAGCTCCCTAATGAATGAGAAAGCCTTGGCTGCGGAATCAAAGCTGCCACCAGCCCAGAGGATGGCAGAACCTATCCACCAGGAGCTGAGCTTCCGAGATGCTGACCAGCACAGCCCCCGGGCAGGGGGTTTAACGCAGGAGCTGATCCTGCAGGGATCCCGAAGGAAAGCACGGGAGCCGCTCAGCTCACGGCTGCGTTCCCAGCCCCTCTGGCTCCTTGTGTGGCCACAGCGGAGCACAGGCCAACCCTGACACATGATGATTCGGAGGGAAAAAATCATTAAAAAAGGTTTTGCGAAAAATGAAGGAAACAGCTGGATGTTTCTTAATCACTGCAGGCATAAATGGAAGAAAAATTGCTAATCAGGAGTCTATTGATGGCCACACAATTCACAATCATTCCATCTGCGTTGCCTGGAGCTGCACTGCTGCCTTCAGTGCAGCGGGGAAAACCTGGCTGCTGGGAGGCTGGGAAAGAAGTCTGGAAGAGATAGGATGAGGTAGAGTTTGAGAATTCTCCCTGGATGTTTACTGTAAGCACCTTTTTAATTAATTCTTTTTTTTTTTTTCCTTTTTAGAATGAACCTCTTAGTTCTGTTAGCAGATTTCTGCACTTCACAACCTTCTCTCCCTCAAGAGGGATCCTCATTCCCACTGTGAGGAAAAGAGGTGCTGCTGTGGCCGTTCCCAGATGGACACTGAAGGGAAGGAAACCTGGCACGGGTTGCCAGTGGCAGACCAGAGCTTCAGCTCAGATGTGCCAAATCTCAGATCTGACAAATCTCAGCCAGAATCCTTCCCATGACAAACTTTGCGTTCAGCAAAAAGACAACCCTGACGCCCTCGTGCAGGGAGTGCTGCTAGCTCGAAGGGGCAGCTTTAGGGGAGCTTTTCCTCAGAGGATGCACTGAGCAGCTCCTGATTTCATTTGGCTAAATGGGGGCTGGAGCTGCACAAACCCTGTCCCAGAGCCAGGAGGAGCTGAGGGAAACCAGCAGCACACCTCAGCCTTCAGGAAAGCAGGACTGGCTGATTCAGTGCTGTAAAACCTCATAATTCCTCTCTTCTGAGGAGAAAAGGGGGGAAAAAGAGCATTACATTAGTGTAAATCTTCCTTTGTCTGTGCATATGCAGCCCACTGCTAAGAGCTGCTGTGGAACCTTTGGGGTAATTCCCCAAAGAAATAATGTGAAGTTTGAGCTTCTAGGTCCCAATGGCTGCAGGAAAAACCCCCATCCGTGTGAGAAGAGAGGGCCTTTCCCAAGGCACATGGAACTGTGCAGGGAGAGCCGAGCTCGTTCAGAAACCCTGAGCCCCCAACCCCTTGTACTCATCAATGACTTTGGAAGGGGTTTGGTCCATAATGGCATTGAAGAGCTCCAGGAGAAACCCAGCCCGTGCTGCAGGAGCGGGGAGGGAACCCATCCCCTCCTTTTTGGGCTGTAAAAATGACCACAGCGGCAAGTGCTGGTCCCTGGCGCAGGGAGCAGAGCAGCCTGGTGCCAGCGCATCCCTAGAAGCAGCTCTCTGCAGGAGCCCCGGCTCAGGAGGCACGGACAGATGCAGGAGCTCTCTCCCTGTCCCTCAGCAGAGCCCTGGCACAGCCCCCGTGTCCCGACTCCTCACAAAGTGCTGGTAAAAGGGGATGTCGACAAGGAGGGTTTTCCTTGGCGTAAACCACAATGGCATCAAAGGCTCTGAACTAATTTGCTTTTCGTCAACTAGATAAAGATATTAAGTTAATGCCTTTTGTTCCTCGATAGAATGTTTTAGTCAGTGAACAGAATTAATTGTGTTGACATAATGGATTTACTGTTTCAACAAAATGCCTGTGTGTTTTCACGCAGCGGATAAGGGATTTTACAGAACGGATGCTGATACCTGGGGATTCTTATAAAGCCGAATTATCAGCCTGATAAAATGCCACTGGTGTAAAAGACAACATGAAGGAAAGCCCAGAGTCTGTAGCCCGGAGGCTCAGAAGCAGCTCACGCGCGAAGAATGCAGTAGGTGCCAGGTGGAGTTTTGTGATGAGCTGCTTGCAGAGGTGAGAATTCCCCTCCCGGAGCCTGCCAGGGCTGTGAGCAGGGCAATGCCTGGCCCAGCAAGAGGGGTTTGTTTAGCGCTGGCCAGGGAGGAAGGGCTCTGCTGCTCCCCGTTTCATTCACGGCTCTGTGCTTGGCTGAGTTCTTGAGGCGCTGCATTAAGTTTATTTTTGCTTCCTCCCCTTCTCCTCAAATAAAAGGTACTTTTCTTGTCAAAAGCTCTTAGTGCCCATGAGAGAGAGGGGAAATCATGCCTGCTGAGGTGACAGGACAGATTTATTTTCATTTACCGGAGCCAGAAATAGCCCGAGTGTGATAAAAGCCACCTATTCCATTTCCCTTTCTAACGGGTCTGGAGCACGCACCTGGGCAGTTCCCTCACCCCACCGCACCCCCGGGGACAGGGAGGGAGCTTCTGGCTGAGGAAGCAATGATTTCAGCCTCTCACATGGCTTCAGCAGCTTCACGAGCTCCAGGCACAGATTTCCCTTCACTTCCCAGCACGGAGTGGCTCTGCCTGAGCCATGGGGGCTTCTGGAGTGTCCCCAGTGACGGAGCCAGGGAGGGCACAGAATAAACCTGGGGACGGAGCCAAAGGTACCAGTCCTGCTCTTGCATATTTTCACAGGTGTTTTCCCTCTCCACTCTCTGTGTTATCTTTATTCCACATTATGCTATCTTTATTTATTTATTTATTTTTTACAATCAGGAGAGAGAAGCCGCCCTGAGGGTGAGTAAGACCTTGGCAGGAGGAAGAGGAGACAGTCTTTACATTCTGCATCCGTGCATTCTGCATGCTGCGGGTGGCAAACAGGATGCTACAAAATAATAACCCCCTGGAAATGATGTTTGTACACCCATAGGGTGGAATGCTTTGGCTTTTTCCCCGTTCCCAAGGAGCAGGGATGTCGTAGGACGAAGGCTCAGGAAGTGAACTAACAGGGATGTGGTTTGCCACACGACAAACCTCCCTGAGTTTCTTTGCTCAGGGAGGACCAAAAGGGGTCTGTGACACTGACTTTACAGCAGAATGTTAAATTCTGCCTCTGGGATTCTAAACCCTGCTCTCAATTACACCCTGATTAACCTCAGCACAGCGAGAGCCCAGCCTGGGTCACTTGGGCCAACGAACTCTATTGATTCCTCAGCTCTGGACAGCAGGGGAGTGAGCTGGAGAACACTCACAAACCTTCTGGTTCTCAGTATTTCCCCCCAAATATTTTCTGAGGCTCTGCACTGAGGAAAGCCACTCAAAGCTTCCACTATTCCCCATAAACTCTGTAGGATCAGCACAATGCCACCTCCAAACCCCAAAGTATAACGAGAGAGACTCTCCTTGCAAACAGCAGCTGAAACACAGGGGAAAGTTCCAGAATCTCTCCGATTTTGGAGCAGGCACTGTGGCTTGTGCAAATTTTAATTCACATTTTAAACTGCAAATTTTCAATTTAGGTGTGACCTTTTTTCCCTGACAGTCTGTTCTGGCTGCAATCCATCTGCCGCAGAAAGAGCCACAGATCCTCGGGATGAGCTCGGAGGGGTTCTCATTCCATTCCAGCCTGTTGCTTGAAAAGCAAGTATGGGCGACCTGTCTAAGCCTTAAACTCTTTTAAACTTAAACAGTTTTTAAAAAAAAAAACTTCCAGAATTCTGCAAAGCCAGATGGGTTTCACTCTTTGCTGCCAAAAGGCGGCTCATTAAAGGCTATTTTCCCATCTGTCTGCAGAAACAATTTTGTGGCTCCTCAAAGGTGTAGGGTCACTGGAATAATGGGTTTCTCTCCTAATAATGAGATCTTGATTGCATATGATGGCTTCTTTTTTTTAACCTTAATGAAGTTGCTCTGTGCATTTGGCAGGAATAAGTGATTTGATGGAGGTCCTCACAATTTCCAATGCCCAACTCTCCTGGCTCTTACTCCCAGTGAATGTATGGACCGAAATTAATTTCCAGCAAAGTTCTGCTCAGGCAGAGCACAATACGGTTCACTGGATCCACTTCAGCCCTCGTCAATCCCAGTTTTTGAGACAGTTTTCCTCTGGAAGCACTGTTTACTGTGAGCGGAATGCTCTTGTCTTTTGGGGAGAGTGTGGCACCGCCCAGAACTCAACACTTACCGGTGGGATTAAGGAACAGAAGGGAAAGCTCAGCACGGAGAGAGGGAGGCTGCTGTGTTGGGAACAGATCCGGGATAGAGAAGGATAAATCTCCCAAATCCCACTCCCCTTGCTGGGGTGACCTGCAGGCTCTCCGTGCCTGTGCTCTCCCTCGGGGAAAGGGGTGTGGGACCAGTGGCTGTCCCACCCCTGCCCCTGCCAGTGGGGCGCGAGGGAAGGCAGCTGTGGGAAGCAGCTCGGGGTTCCTGGATCCCAGAGGGAGGAGGATAACGGGGTGCACAGCTGGGATTGTCACGCTGGTGCTCCTGCCTCCACCAGCGAGGGCCGCGGTCCAGCGGGAGCAGCTGTGCGCTGAAAGCACCCGGAGCTGGGCACGGGTACCCACAGCACGCGGATTTTGGGAGCTTAGTGCCAGCCTGGCCCCAGGGATGAGCAGCAGCGGCAGCCAGGGGCACCAGGTGCCACGCTGGAGCTGGGTCTGACCCTTTGCTGGGAAGCAGGTCCATAAACAAGCACTCCTGCTGTGGTGCCTGTCCCTGCAGAGTTTGTGGGGCTGGGTCACGGCCGCAGGCTGGTTTCAGCAGTGTCCTTCCCGCAGGTTTGCCCTCGGCTGGCCCTCTCATCAACAGCCAGGAGCAGAAAGGGTTCCAGGTCTCGGAAGAAGCCGTGTTTACCTCCTGATGGCTGGCTCGGGACAGAAGGCAGCTCCCAAACAGGGGTTGTTTCCTCAGCTTCGAGGGAGGAAAGAGCAGGTGGCGGCGCACAGCATGGGCGCTGAGGGAGCAGAGCAGCTGCAGGACGGTGCCTCGGTGAGCAGCAGAAGGATGTGGGCCAGGGAGCTGCCCCGGGCTGCGGCTCCTGGGACCGTGTCCCTCCGCAGCCGCGGGAATGGTGCTGGGTTGAGGGGCCCTTTCCGAGGGATGGTTCCTGCCGCGTGCTGTGCCTGGTGCTGCCCGTTAGCGCCCAGCAGAAGCACACGGGGACAAGTGCGTGACTGCAAAAAGCCGCTTTATAAATATGGATGGCGTGGCTTTAAATTCCTTTGGAGTGTCTTCCATGACCACACTACACTGATTAGGGGCTTTGTTTCCTGTTCTTTTTGGGGACCTTGCATCTCCCAAATCGAATTTAATCTCCTCTGAGCTAGGAATTTTTATTTTTGTGGAGCTGTGCAGCACAAAGAAAGAAAGTGCAGGGGAATCTACCTGCAGTCCCCTTAATAAAACGAAAAGGCAGAGCAAATAACCCATTGTTAGAGGCTCACGGAGAAAGCAGCTTCAGAAGCCCACAGCCATCGTTTTCTCATGTTCAGAACCAGAAGGGAACACAACTGAGGCAAGAGCTGGGGATGTGGGGAGTGGTGAAATTGCTGGCTCCTGCATCCCAGGGTGCCAGTCAGGGTTTCAGGAGGCAGCAGCTCCGTGCAGGTGTGTTTACATCTATCAGGGAACCTCCTGTATTTTTGCCGTGTCCTTTGCCCGGACTTAACCTGTGGCACACAGCTGGCACCACCCCCGACACGCTCTGGCTCCATGCCTTTAATGAACAGCTCTGTTAAATTTGTTTCCTAGCAAGCAAAACAAACCCCACCAGCTCCCTGCGACCCGGCCACAGCACAATTCTGTTTGTTGTGAGCACGTCATAACCACAGTAAAGGGGCTGCAGAGCCTTGCAAACAGCAGGGCCAGGTTTGGAACGCACTCGGTGAAAAAGGTGCCCACAAACCCCACACCGAAGGCGCAAACCAAAGGAGCCACGAGCACAAATTAACAAACACAGCAGCTCCACGCGTTAAACTGTGTAATTCGAGGATCTTTATTCCGCTAACACAGCCTCTGGTCAGGGAAAGCACAAACATAGCTTTTGGGGAAATGCTGTGTGCACGGGAGGCAGCAGGAGCCCACCCGGAATTCCCACACGGATTGGTGGCTTGGAACAGATAAAAGGGGAGCAAGAAGTGGAACCGTATCAGAATCCCAGGATCGCTGAGGCTGGAAAAGCCCTCCCAGCCCGTGGAGTCCAGGCTGTGCCCAGTGCCCACCCTGTCCCCAGCCCAGAGCTCTGAGTGCCACATCCGGGCCTGCCTGGGACACCTCCGGGGATGGGCACTCCAAACCTCCCTGGGCAGCCCCTGCCAGTGCTTAACCATTCTTTCCATGAGGAAATTCCTCCTGATGTCCAAGCTGCCCCTGCCCTGGCACAGCCGGAGGCTCTGACCTGCTTTGTCACAAACTGAGCTCATGTGGCATCCACGGTTTGAGAGGAGGTTTTCGGACAAGGGACCAACCTTTGGGACCCCACTTAGGAAAGGAAAGGTGGCTGACAAAACATCTCTCAGACACTCTTCCTAAAAAATGCTGGGAGAAACGTCCCAAACGAGGTGCAGGCAGGAAAGGTGCCGGGAATTTCCATAGGGAGGGTGGTTGATCTCCTGGCTGTCCCTGGGCTCTGAGCCCTGGATGAACAGGTGAGAGCAGCCTGTTCCCGTGGCAGCCCTGCCCACGGGTTTGGGATCAGGCTGCGGAAGGACTGCACAGACAGGATGTTTCTGCCTCTGGGGGAAGCAGAGGGAATCTCTGTGAGGTGCAGTCCCACGGGAGAACTGCACAGGGGTTTGTAGGTACTTAAAAAATATCCCATTGTTGTACTTTGCCAGAAATATCAGGGTCTGTATCAAACCATCATTCCCAAAGTCCTTCTGGTTCAGCAGGTTAAAATCTCCCATAAAAAGTAAGATCTGAGGAGTCAGCAGGGGTGAAAATCGTTTGTGGGAGTCCACAGGCAACTTCCTTCTCTGGTCATCAGTGTTGCTACTTCTTCTTTTAGAAGAAGCTTTGAAAGATCAACAAAAAACTTGGCTAATCCTTTTTGGGTAAGTTGGAAACAGCAATAAATATAACCATTGGCAGTGATAGAACTGTGAAGCTGAAATCTCCAGGATCTGGTGGAACTGGGGCACGCCAGCATCGAGTAGATCATGAAGAATTATGCTTCATAATATTCTTGTACACGCTCTAAGCGTGGGGAAAAGCGGATTTTTGTACAGTAAATTCCCTCGAACCTGGGAACGTTAGAGTCTTGCAAAGCTAAAGTAGATTTGCCTGCCTCGCATAAAAACTCTTAAATTAATCCTTAGCTTACTATCTTGCCTCTCTGTGGCTGGCTAATGTGGGTTGGCCATGGGTTGCCATGTAATCAATACAGCGAATGGTGCATCGGGGAGCTGCAGGGCAGTGCTGGGCTCTTCCAGGGGGATGGGAGCTGCTCCTGGGATCCCAGATTTGGGCTGCAGGGCTGCTGCCGGTGACTTTTGGGTGTGTTCTTGGCGAGCAGCCACGTGCTGTACATGTATAGAAATATAAATTGAAAACCACGTCAGCAGCAGTCAGCTCCTCTGCTGCTTCCTCATGAAGCCCTGCCAGTGATCTGCTGTGAGGGCTGCCCTGGGCTCTCTCCATCCCTCCTACGGCACTCCTGGAGTGTAATTCCCCCAAAAAAGTGGGGGGAAAAGGCAAATTTCCCTACCCTTGCCATTTGAGGTGGGGGAAGCCCTTTTTTTCCCCTAGAACAGGGACTAAAACTGACGCTGCCTGTCGGAACCTCGTATTTTTTAATCTCTTTTCAGGCCGCCCGTGCTCTCTGGAAGGAGATTTTTGGAAAAGCCACTGGTTTCATGGTTGCAACACTATTTCAGTTCCCTGCTCCTGCTCCAGCAGGAAGCTCCAGGTGTGTGAGGAGCTGTCTGGAATGTGCTTTCCCCACAGCCTCAGCGGCACGGTTACATTTTATGGATGCTCAGGAGCCGCTCTGGAGTGAGTTAAATGTGGTGTGGGTGACGGCTCCTGTTTTCCTACGATGCCGAAACGGAGCTTGTTCAGTATTGCCAATCAGAGATCTCAGAGGTGCAGAATTATTTCTGTCTCCCCTGGGAGCCTGAGTGTTTATGTCGGCCTGGGCACCGTGGGCAGAAATTAAATAAAATCCAACAAAAAGCGTTGCTGCTGGGGGACAATCCCTGGAAATACAGGAATTCCACGTTTTTGCTTTCTCCTTGGGCAGATGGGGAGCCCTGGGGTGCCACACCCTGTTGCCCCTGCATTCCCTCTTCCATCAGCTGCCTGGAAACCCCTTCCTAAAATCTATTTGATCAAAATGACAAAGTTTCTTCTAAAAAAAATCCCTTTATCATTCCAGTTAAAACTTTGCACCTTAATGGAACTGCTGGAGAGTAATAAGACCTAGTCTTTTTGCATTTAAGCTGAAGGGATGTAAGCTCAAAATAATAATAATAATAATAAAGATAATATAATAATAATAATAATAATAACAACAACTTCTTTTGAAGTGCTTGAGATAGCGTGTTTTTTCGCCCCACCTTTCCACATGTACGGTTTGATTTGCTTGTTGGCTCCCTCTGGGCCATGCACATCCTCTTAAGGGAGCATTATCCCGGCCCATGCTTACTTTGGGATTTATCTGAAGGCAAACTGTGTTAAATTATGGTGCTGCATTATTAACAGGCCATATGGGCATCAGGCTTGAGAGAGAGAAGCTTAACAAGGACACAGGAAAACAATCTTCCCGATCCTTCCTTCTCCTAATACATAATCCTGAGTGCAGGAAAGAGATAAAATATTTAAATACCGTGCCGGAGGGCTGGGAGGGACAGGATGTTGTTGAACTGCTCTGGGAGGGCTCCATGTCCACTCACCGCCTCTGCTGCTCTCGCCCAGCACTTGTTTAAAGCAAGAATATTTTCCAAGTGTTCTCTGGCCTGAAATAAGCACTGGAGAGCATTTTTCCCCTGCATTTTCTGTCAGGTTTATTCACTTGTCTGCTGTTACTTGCTGCAAATCTGGGTGCAGTTTTGGGCAGCACAATATGAGAAGAATAAAAAGCTGTCAGAGAGCATTTAAAGGGCGGAATGGGTACAAGCTGGGCCCCAGCACTTGTGAGCTCTTGGCTTTAAAATCCTCAAAATTCTGAGACTAAAAATCACCAGTTCAGATCCTCTTCTGTGCTTTGGAGAACCGGTGTATTGCTTTTGCTTGTGAATTTCCAAAAGATGGATAAATAGAGGCATCTGATGAAAAACACGAGCCCAGACTTTGCAAGGGTTTTCTTGAGCCGTAGGACAAGATCAGTTAATTCAGAAGTGAACGAAGCACCCTCAGTGCCGTAGGAAGGGTGTGCTCTGTGTGTGTTTAAGCAGCTGCAGAGACAGAATGGTTTGCCAAATGGGAATGCCAAACTCAAGCTGAAATACCAAACATCCCATTTGGCACAGGAGTTTGTTTTATTTGCGGGTTACGACAGTCACTTCACAGCTTATTCCTGCATTTGGTATGAAAGCAGCTCTCTGGAAGTGCCTTGGACGTGGCTTTGGAAGACCGAAAAAAGGTGTAATTCACACTTTTCCTTACGGGCACGTCCATAAGGGTGATTCTTTCAACTATTTTTTGCCAGGTCCCTCAGCATCGGCTGTCGCAGCGCTGAGCAGCCACGGAGGCAGGACGAGGTCTGTGCTCAGACTCATTAGGAGGAAATTAGGAGGCACAAATTAACACTCAGCTTTGACAGAGGGAGCGGGGTGGAGTCCGGGGGGTACTCGTGCTGCTCAGGGTGCTCCCAAACCATCCCAAATGGNGTCCCTCAGCATCGGCTGTCGCAGCGCTGAGCAGCCACGGAGGCAGGACGAGGTCTGTGCTCAGACTCATTAGGAGGAAATTAGGAGGCACAAATTAACCCTCAGTTTGACAGGGCGAGCGGGTGGGGTCCGAGGGGTGCTCGTGCTGCTCAGGGTGCTCCCAAACCATCCCAAATGGCAAACGGAGGTGCCGGTTCCCGGTCACGCAGAGCGTCGGGAGCAGGGAGCGCAGGGCTGGCTGCGGGAGCTGCAGAGGGAAGGGGGAGATGGAGCGGGCAATATAATAACGGGCAGGGAACGGTTCGTGCTGCCCGGGAGACGCAGTCCCAGCCCGGCTGAAAGGATGGCTCTGCGCTGCCTGCTCCCTCCAGCCCGAGCTCCTGCGGGTCTCGCAGGGCTCATCCCCCAGTGCTTGCTGGGGATCCCGCTGCCGGCTACTGGGAAAGGCCGGGGATCAAAACTCACACAGCACGCTGCCCTCGCACCGACCCACGCTGGGCCTGCAGCCCAAAACGTGTCTGATCCCAAAGGTGCCTGATCCCAAACGTGTCTGCACCCAAACGTGCCTAATCCCAAACGTGCCGGCACCCTAAACGTGTCTGATCCCAAACATGTCTGCATCCTAAATGTACCTGCACGTCAACCGTGCCTGCCCCCCCCAGGTGCCTGCACCCAAACGTGCCTAATCCCACACGTGCCCGCACCCTAAACGTGTCTGATCCCAAACATGTCTGCATCCTAAATGTGCCTGCACCCCAAACATGTCTGCATCCCAAACGTGTCTGCGCCCCAAATGTGTCTGATCCCAAACGTGTCTGCATCCTAAATGTACCTGCACCTCAAACGTGCCTGCACCCCAAACGTGCCTGCCTCCCAAACGTGCCTGCCCCCCAGACGTGTCTGCACCCAAACGGGCCGAATCCCAAATGTGTCAGATCCCAAACATGTCTGCCTCCTAAATGTGCCTGCACCCCCCACATGTCTGCATCCCCAACGTGTCTGCCCCCGAACCGTGTCTGATCCCCAATGTGTCTGCATCCCAAACGTGCCTGCATCCCAAACGTGCCTGCACCCCAAATGTGTCTGATCCCAAACCTGCTGTCACGTCTGGCCCACTCCCTTGGCAGGGGAGGCACTGACACAGACAGAGCACGAGAAGGACAACAGGGATAATCGGCCCTACGGAATGGTTTCTGGGTGAGCAGTGATTTCCCAAAGGAGTGACAGCAGAGGGATATGGGAGAAGTGGATGAAATCCCTAGTGGCAAGGAGAGGGTGAACAGGGAATTGTTCACAGACAAAAGGGTTGGGAGGGGTCAAATGAGCTGTCCCCGGAGCTGCTGAAGAAGGAGAGATCCATCCATCCCCGGAGCTGCTGAAAAAGGAACAAGCTCCTTCTTCACCTTCTCCTGGAGGAACCCTGGCGTGAAACTGCACTGAAAGTCAGTGCTCAGCTTTGGAATTCGCAGCCAACTGCTTTTGTGTGTGAAGCAGCTGGTGGCACTAGAAGGAAATCAAATCAGCTCCCAGCGAAAGCGATGAGGTATTAAAGGCGCTTTGGGGAAATTCAGGGAAATATTTGGATGGAAGTGCGAGTTCCGCTGGTGCCCACGCCTCAGCTGCCAGCAGGGAGCTCGCTCTTCCTCATCAGCAGCTCCCACAGAAATGAGGTGGCAGTGGTGTCCCTCTGCAGCTGAGGGATGGCTCCTCAGTTCCCCCTTCCAGCCTGGAATGACCCCCTGTCACCCAGCCTGGTGTGACATTTCCCTGCTGTGACGTCCCCTCTCCTCCCTGGTGCTTGCCCCCAGATCGATGCTTCTTCATCAGGTTCTTGTCTTTACCTTTCTGTTATAAAGGCTGATCCCTCCCCCTCAGTATTACTTGCAGGTTTTGCTGGGAAGACAGAGGAGAGAAAAGGATTTTCCTGAACCCGTTTGTGTTGGGAGAGGAGGTCCATAAACCCCTCAGGGGCTGAAACACCACCAGACACCTTGTTGAGGCACTGCCAGACCTTCTGCCTGCTGTCATCTCATCTCTCTGCTGATTACAGGTGAGGACAGGAGCAGGACAGACCCACCCGAGCAGGCTGGTGGAGGATTACTGTTCTGCAGGTGCCTGAGGGTGCCGTGCGCCTGAGAGGGGTGAGCAGACAATGGACAGAGCCCCAAAACCTCAGGGCAACACTAACTCACATTGTTGGGGTTTGGAACACTCGAGCATGCTGCTCTCCTCCTCCTCCCTTCTGTGGGACTGTTTTTTTTCCCACTTCTTACTTTGTTCTGCTCTTCCCTTGGAAGGTTTAACACTCTCTTCCCTTTCTGCCAAGCCTTATCTATTTCTTGCCCATGCCCTGGCCTCCCCTCATTGCCACGGTAAATATTTACTTTCTCTTTGGTATTGTTTGTTTGTTTTTTCTTTTTGTTTTGGTTTGTTTGTTTCTGTTTGGTTTTTTTTTGTTTGTTTGGTTTTGGTGGGGTTTTTAGTGGTTTGGTTTGGGGTTTTTTTTAATGCTGCACTGTGTGTGCCTCCCCCTGCCCACCACGTCCCTGGAGGGGTGGGCATTTTGGGGTAGCCCTGCCACCCTTCACTTGCAGTACGTGGACAGGGCATTTCTTTTTGTTTGCACTTCCCGGGTGAGTGGAATGGGCAGGTTTTGGGTTGGTGGCACCCAGCAGTCTGGAGAAACACAGTGACTAACTCCCCACCTGTATTTTGGCTCCACTGCCTCCCTTGCTGGTATTTTAATGCCTGTGTTTTGTATTCCACTGCCCATGACCTCTCCACCCCTGGGCTGATTAAATTGCTTTCTGTGCATCCTTCCCAGGTTCTCCTCTCACTGCAAACTCCCATTAACCTCTCAAGCCAGGCCTCCCTGGTAATCACTCCTCGTTCTCAAAGAAGCTCCCTTCCCATCTTCTGCTAATTATTATATTTAAGCTGGAGCTTTCCGTACTTCAGGGAACCAACTGTCCATCTTTTGTGGGAGCAGTGGCAATTCTTCCCACCTCTGCTGCCACTCTTTCCCTCTTTTTGCACAGGAAACTGGAGAGCAGGGAACCTCACCTCGGGCTGTCTGAACAGCTTGGGAACAGCTCGTAGCTCTGCTCTGTCTGCTTCACCCCGAGGCTGGCTGCCTACAGAGAAGCAAAATTAAGAATAAAAAAGGGTTGGAAATGGGTTGTGCTTCCCCAGGGAGACGTGAGGCTTTCACTTGGCTTTGCCTCTGCGCTGTAATGAATTTGTGGTGAGGAACAGCTCATCTGAGAATGCTTTTAATACAAGAGAGGGGAGCAACAAATGCCTTGTACCTTTTGTTCCTCGTCCCAGGGACGTGTTAACAACAAGCACCGGAGCTGTTTGCTGGGCTGGTTTGGTCCGCGCGATCCCAGCAGGGTTTCCCAGGCTTTGGTGGGTGATAATCAGGCAGTGAGCAGGTCCAGCACGCTTCTCCCGCTTCCGTGGGGGCTCCGGAGCACCGGGCAAACAGCCCTTGGGCTGGGAGCTGTTTGGAGCTTCCCAGTAAACACACCCGGAGCGCAGCCCGCAGCCCGCCCTGGCAGCTTTGCTGGGCAGGGTTTGGCACACGATGCTCCTCGCGCCCCGGTGCTCCAGAGGGAGGAATTTTCCTTCTCGTGGCTTCAGTTGTCCAGGAAAACAGGGAAGGGAGCCGCTGCTATGTGCAGTGTCGCTGGTGCCGCTGGTGGGGGATGCATGAAGCTGGAGAAGGGACTGTCCTGCCTGCCCCCGTCCCAAGGGCAGTGTAAGCTCCTGTCAGAGCTCCTCAGCCTGGGGAACAGGCAGGGAAGTGTTTGCAGAGGGGCTCTGTTCCCTGCCAGCACAGCGGGAATGGCTCCAGAGCGGAAGAGGGCGGGTGGGATATAGGGATATTGGGGAGGAATTGTTCCCTGGGAGGTGGGGAGGCACAGGGTGCCCAGAGACGCTGTGGCTGCCCCTGGCAGTGTCCAAGGCCAGGCTGGATGGAGCTTGGAGCAGCCGGGGATAGTGGGAGGGGTCCCTGCCCATGGCAGGGGTGGCACTGGAGGGGCTTTAAGGTCCCTTCCACCCAAGGAATCTTTTCACAATTCCCTGACTCCATGGTCCCCCTGTCCAGCTGGCTTTCATGCAAAGTGGGTGTGAAATGACAACAGGGCAGAACTGAGTGGAGCTGGCACAGGGAGCTGTCGGTGCTCAAAAGGCAAAGCACTGGAAGATAAATCCTGACAGAAAGAGTGGTTTGTTGCTGGCATCAATTAATCAAAACAGACTTTATTTAAAAAAAAATCACAGCATTGACCAAAGCATCAGTGATCATGTACCTAATTTTCCATCATGTTGTGCTAACGCTGAATCGATAAAAATTCAGTGATTTCCCTGAAGAAAATCCAGCAATATCTGGCGTGCTGCGGTGCCAGAATCATGCATCAGCCTTCCATGAGGGGCTGTGTGAGAATTTGTGACATACACAGATGGGAATTGCCCTCAAACTCTTGAGCTACCTTTAATTTAAGTTTCACCCCCGGGGAGAAAAGCAAGGGCTTTGTAAGGGAGACTTTCCTGCCTTTGGCTGGGCTGGCACAGCTTTTCTCTGCGCAAGGCTGTGTGAAATAGGAAGCACAACTAATTAAAATATGAATATAGTGAGTGCACAAAGTGCCAGAGTGACAATGACAGTAAGAGGTGACAGTCTGGGTGCTGGGGACAGGAGTTCCCAGTGAAGCTCTTTCATGGCCCAAACCTCCGCCCAAAAGAGAGCAGGGAGAGGATAATTGGTGCTCTGGGAAGTCAGGAGGAGAGGCAGCACTGTCACCAGGAGACAGCTGCATTCCCCAGGGTTCCCTGAGGATCCCAGCCAGGAGGAGGCAGGACAAACAAACAGAGCAGCCGCCTCTTCTGAGACACTTCGGGAGTCTCCTCCTCTGGGAAGGGATGGCTTCCAGGGAGAATTCCCAAAGCAGCAGCCTCTAAAGGACGGCTTCCAGGGACAATTCCTAAAGCAGCAGCCTCTAAAGGACGGCTTCCAGAGAGATGGCCCAAAGCAGCAGCCTCTAAAGGACAGCTTCCAGGGAGAATTCCCAAAGCAGCAGCCTCTAAAGGACGGCTTCCAGAGAGATGGCCCAAAGCAGCAGCCTCTAAAGGACAGCTTCCAGGGAGAATTCCCAAAGCAGCAGCCTCTAAATGATAGCTTCCAGAGAGATGTCCCAAAGCAGCAGCCTTCCCACCCATGGCTGCAGCCATTCAGCTGCTCCTGGGGCTCTCCTGTTCATTTTTCACCCAGGAAAGACAAACCAAAGGCAGCTGCTAACCCGGCGTGCCAAGATGTTCCACATGTCCCCAAAAGCAGCCCCAGAAGCCGAGAGGATGTGACCCAACGGCTCAGCTCCAGGGTGGCTGTGGGGTTTGATGTCCCTGCTGCTCTCCAGGAGGGCCCCAGTCCCGCAGTTCAAAGAGCCCCTCGGACAGCGGTGACAGTTTTCATCATGCTTTAAAAGGAATTACCGTGTTATCACCTGAGCTCAGGTGTTCTGCATCTCCCTTTGATCCAGGACACACTGAGATACCCGAGGGCCACTCCTGCCTCCTTTCAAGCCTGGGCTCTAACTGCAGCACTGCTGGGTCTGGGGAGCTCTGGGCTAATTAAAGCCCGCAGCCCGCGCTGCTTGGAAGCCAGTATCCTGAGTGGGTTTGTTCGGGCGCTTTACAAGAGGGGAATTCAGAAACAGCCAGGCAGAATTCATTAGAGCAGATTTTGTTTCTCTCCCAGCTATGCCTGACCCCGGTGCCTTCATTTGCTGCCTGGGTTGAGCAAAGCTGAGGCAGCCTGGTGTGAGGGTGGATGAGTGGGAGGCGGTTTCTGGAAAACGATGAAGCCAGGAAAGCTGAGGCCAAATTCCTGGAAATAAGAGCACAGGGACTCACCATTCACTGTAAATATTTTGCACAGCTTTTGCAGGTATTTCAGTACAATAATTGCTACCTTTGCTCAAAGCACCGTGGGTTGGGTTGGAAGGGACCTCAAAGCTCATCCTGTGGGCAGGGACACCTTTGTCTATCCCAGGGTGCCTTGGACACTTCCAGGGATCCAGGGGCAGCCACAGCTTCTCTGGGCACCCTGTGCCAGGGCCTGACCACCCTCACAGGGAGGAATTCCTTCCCAATTTCCCGTTAAACCCACTCCCTTTCATTTTGCAGCCATTCCCCCACGTCCTGCTACTCCGAGCCCTTGTAAACAGTCTCTCTCCATTTTTCTTGTAGGTCCTGGAAGGCTGCAAATATGAAGTCCTGATTATCTTTATGAGGAATTCGTGATTGAATGCACATTCTGTGGTATTTTGGGATAATGAGAATTAATATTCATCAACGGCCTTAAATGAGAATTTGTAACAACAACCGAGAAAAAGCTTGCTTGAGATCTGTAATGATAATGTTCTTTCACAGCTGCTTTTGTGAGGGGGGAATAATTTAGCAGCACTAGAGCTGATGTTGACTCTCCAGTTTGTGGTGAAATTATAAAGTGAATGTTCCCTCCAGAGGACTCCAGAGCTGTTGATGGGAGCTGGAGGCATGCTCTGGAGAGAGCCTGGAGTCTGGCGTGCTGCAATATTGCAAATTGGTGTAATTTCACTGCACCGCCTCCATCCTGCCCGCATCCTATGGAAAACAGCATTAAACAAAAAAGAAATGATGTGATTTTTCTTTAAGCTTTAGGAAAATGAATTCATGCTAAAATGGCCTTATCTTTTATTTTTCCCCCCTACATATAATGTTGGATCCTGTGCAATAATTTATCCACAGAAACACTTTTTTCCCCCCTTACTCCTAATGGGAATTTTCTGCAGACAGAAAATCCTTAAATGTGAAAAGGCCAGAGGCTGGTACAAGCTAAACAGAGGAAGATTAAGATCAAATACCAAAACATGGTGTAACAAGATAAGAGGCAGCACAGCTTCAGAATAAAATATTTAGATAAGGATTATTTGGGGCACTGCAGGGGAGGGAAGAGAAGGGGTTGGAAGTGAAGGGCTGTGCTTTTCCTCCTCCTGTTCCTCATCCTTTTCACCCCTCTCCAGCACATCCCTTTGTTTGTTGTCCTGGAGCAACACAAAAAGTCTGTCACTGAGCAAGGACGGTGCTGCAGAAGCCACCAAGGAAAGGAACCTGGTCTGGCTGGTTTTTCACAAGAACAATTCCCTGTCCCTCCTCTCCCACAGAGGGCAAATTGTGGGTTAACGATATCTCTGTCATAAATTTATTTCTATGCATATTTTATAGAAAATATAAATATATCAATTATTTTATTATATAAATGTAGAAATGAAAAATCAAGATGGATGAGAGTTTGCCATGGGTGTGCACATGTTTCCCAGCCATTACCCATTTAATCTTTAATTCCATGATAGAAGCCAGCACCATTGATTTTGCCTAAGGCATTTGACCAAAAGGGAAATTTTTTTTTAATAATCTGCTGAGGAAAGTGATTTTAGGGGTAGCAGTTTTTTAAACAATGGGGGTGGAATTTGTTAGTATTACCAGAAGTAACCTTGTCATTGTGATTTGATAGCAAAGCGCCTTACTGTTTGAGGAGCAGCACTTCAGGGCAGAGGAGCTGCTACTTGTGGGACAATTACCTTCGTGTTCCCTGCGAGGCAGCGCTCCCGGGGACAGGGTGCGATTGTTGGGGTGTCTGCAGGGCCCTGAGCTGGCCTCGGCGGTCCTCGTGGGGCCCTTCCCGCCCCGGACATTCCGTGTTTGCCTGGGCACGGTGCGATGGCTCAGGCTCGGGGGATGCCCGGAGCAGCTGTGACTGCGTGAGCCCTCCCGGGCTCTCGCGGAGCAGCCAGGGGCTGGTTTGGATCCCTGCTGCAGGTGTGCTCCCCATCTGGGGGCTGAGGGAGACCTCTCGGCTCTCAGATAAAAGCAGAGCTGCCTCCCGTCAGGGCTGGGCTCTCGGGAGGATCCCGCGCTGCCCTGGAGCTGCTGTGCGCTCCCGGCAGGACGGGCTCCACACCTGGGGGCAGAGCAGCCGGATCAGCAGTGGAGGCGGGGGAAGCTTTCTCAGGAAAGGGCTTGGGCAGGTAAGAAAGGCTTCTCTGGGCAGCCTGTGCCACACCACCCTCACAGGGAAGGAGTCCTTCCTTAGCATCCATTCTAAATCTACCTTTATTCAGTGGGAAGCCGTTCCCCCTGTCCTGTCCCTCCATCCCTTGTCCCCAGTCCCTCTCCAGCTCTCCTGGAGCCCCTTTAGGCCCTGGAAGGGGCTCTGAGCTCTCCCTGGAGCCTTCTCCTCTCCAGGTGAGCACCCTCAGCTCTCCCAGCCTGGCTCCAGAGCAGCGGGGCTCCAGCCCTCTGATCATCCTGGTGCCTCCTCTGGACTCTCTCCAGCCGCTCCACGTCCTCCTGCTGTTGGTCCCAGGGCTGGGGCAGCTCTGCAGGTGGGGTCTCACCTGAGCACAGGGGCTCTCCATCCATTCTCTGCCCTGCCTGGCTTTTCCCTGCTGATCTCTTGGTACAGGTTCTAGCCAGCAGGTAAATCTGAAGATTTGCTCCAGTTCCCACCTGTGAAACCTTGCTGCAGTCACTGAGGCACCTCGGCTGTAACAGAAGACCAGCCTTGCACAGTGGTTTTTACCTTTAATGACCTGTCGTGTCACCCTTGTGAAAGTGCTAGGAGTCAGGATGGGCAGCCCTTCACAGCAAGAATGTCAGGAATGCTGAATACAAGAGCCTGGGGACCTGTCAGAAAAGAAAATGAAATGTAATATGGTGTTGTAACCTCCAGTAGGTTGGAGCAGAAGGGCTACAAATGATAGGTTTTGTCCAGAGATGAAAAACTTTTAATCAAATCAGCCTAGGCAATATTTGTATCCACCTGTGGTTTCAGGTCTCCCTCAGAGTTCAGAGAGTTGCAGCCTCTGAAGCTCTTTAGCACTGTGTATCTACAGAAATCCTATTTTGGAACTGTGTCCCTGTTCCAAGCCTGGAAAATGTCCTGCATTAGCTCCTCACAAAACAAACAGAAGGTAAACCCAGGGAAACCGAATTTCCTGCATCACCTGTGAATGCAGGGGAGCATCATCACGTTGTCTGTTTTACAGGTGGGATTTAAAGTGTGAGGAGCAGGAGAAGCAAGCCTGTGGAGTTATTTGGGATATTAGGCACAAGGCTCTCTTCCATGCTGTTACATGGGCAGCCAAGGATTGTTATTCTCTGCATTTCTTCCCCTGCCCCTTTTCCATCTGGGCAATGGTTAGAGGAGAGAGGAAACACAGGAGCCAAAGCTGCCTCGGTGGCCCGAAGCGGCCCCTCGGTGAGGCTGCTCACGGGTGTGAGTGACTTTGTGCTGGCCCTGGAGGTGCTGAACCGGCTTTTCGTGTCCTTCTGCACTAGGGACAAGGTCCTGGGGGGCAGTTAGTGCCAGGTCACCGTGCACGGCCACTGGCACGGTACTGAGAGCCTGCCAAGAGAGAAAGTGCCCGACGCCCCGTCTGGCATCGGCGCTCCCGTGCTCTCCCGCAGCAGCATCAATAGCCAGCGTTAATAGCCAGGGTTCTTTCACTCCCCCGTGCAGGCACGGTGAGATTTTGGAGGTGCTGAGCAGCCCCCTGTCCCCTCCTGCCCCTCGGCACCAGGGAGTGCTGTTAGCGCTTCCTGACTCTGCAATGAGACATTGCTGAGTGCTCAGGGGGAACGCCGTGCTCAAACCGCATCTTCCTGCCGCTTTTTGTTCCAAAGCGCCTTGAGTGGCTGCAGATGGCTCAGAGCAGGGAGCTGCGGGCTGCGGATTCCCAGGGGAGCCGTGAGAAGTGGGGCCGTGGAAGGGTTATCTCCTCCCCAAAGAGAGAAAGCCGTGAGGAGGGTGAGGAACAATCCCTCCTTGCTCCCACACGAGGGGATTCATCAGAGAAAGGCGTCAGAGGGACAGGGAACAGAATGTTTGTCCTGTTTGGAGCCAACACACACCAAACCAGCCCCTAAATGTTGTGTATTCTCTGCCCAGGCGGTGCTGGAGATGCTTAAGGTCTATATTTTTAGGACATTTTAGGTCCAAATACACTCTGCAACTCCCACCTGCTCTGGAGAGGAGAAAGGGGAGCAGGAAAACACACAGGCTGTACAGAAAAGCTGAAAACTGACTTCAGGGATATGAATTCCTTGACCTAGTGGGAAAGGGGGGAAAAAAGGAAGGAGGAAAGGAAAGGTTAAATTACGCATGTAGATATTTGTTTTCTAACACACTAATAGGATGCTGTGGCTGACAGTGAGCTATGATTAACTACTCACAGGCATTTTTGATATTTCCCCATGATGAAATGACATGTTTGAATACAGAGAACAACAAATAATGAGATTTCTGACTTGCCCCTTTCCTGCGTTTTAATTATAAACAAGCAGATGCAATTCATAACGTTAAATAAGATTTCCCTGCATTTCCTTCCAAAAATGGTTTTGAGCAAGATAAGGCCCTTAAATTTGATCAGTCCAAGAACGTACAAATACTGAATCCCTGACGCAGACATACTCTTACCATGAATTTATATGGGAGCTTTAATGGGTTTGCAAACTAATCAATAACGTGGTTAAACTGTATTTGCTCAGCTAATTATTTTCCACGTCCTGCAAATTAGAGCTTCAGCAGTCTCTGAGAGCAATCAGCCCTGCTGTTTGTGCCCCGCCTGTGTTTACCTGCCGGTGTATTACTGAAGTGTTTGTTTGTTTGTCGGGCTGGGACCTTCTCCTCCGTGGCAGCCACGGGGCTGCGGAGCCGTGCAATGATGATTCTATTATTCTGTACTGGCTCTGCCATATCCTTTGTAAGGGGGGAATGCTGTGCATTTATAGGGTCTCCTCAAAATCCTCCTTGGGGGAGCAGGATTTAACCCCCCTCCTCCCCCAGGAAAACTTTGGATGATGGAAGTGCACCTCGACTGGGTTCTCAGCCTGGTGATTTTGAAGGGCACAGCTTCAAGCATGGGTTGGATGAGATGGCACTCAGGGGCTCCTTCTGGCTTGAATTATCCCGTCATTCCAGGAATTTGGTTATCCAAGAAATTTTCCCCACTCAGTTTTCCTGAAGCCCCCGGTGACACGGCTGGGTGGCAGGACAGGTTTGCAGCCGGCAAAGCAGCAAGCAAAGCCAGAAGGACAAATCAGGGCTCGAGGGGCCCGAAGGGCAGGAGAGGTCCCCTGCCTTCCCATTTTTCCATGTTTTTATGGGCTGCAGATGTTGGGAAAGTCGGTGGATATGAAAGACAAACTTGTTATGGAAAGGATTGTAGAATGCTTCTTACTTTGCCTTCCCTCCTAACCGTGGTTTTACACACGGAAACACGCTTGGGGAGCATAAAATATTCCCTTTAAATGGGACTTTTATCCCTTCTCTATCTCTGATAGGCCAGCGAGCTGGCACATTTAGCACTTCTGCGTTTGCTTTCTGGTTTCGAAGAGATGTAAATGGCAAGAGAAAAAACAGAGGCAGGAAAGTTCAGATGAGTAGCAGCAGGCTTGTATTTCAATATCCAGGTAGTTATAGCCTAAATTGTTCTTTTAGCGTGTAACAAATTAGGTTTTCTCTTAACATATGGAGTTCTATTTTACCACAAAAGAATCCTAGTTTACGCCTGAGTTTTTTATTTCCCATGCTAGGGCACGTTCAGAGATTAGGCTGAATATTTCATGCATACATCCATAGCTATAAGAATTTGTAAAAAGGATCTACTGTTCCATGTCTGTTTGGGTTTTTTTTTCTTAGATTTTTAACAGTGGTTTCTGTTGCTCTGGTTTTCGCAAATTTCTTCACCTGGCGTTTTCCAGGAAAGAAAAAAAGAAAGAAAGATCACATCACAGAAGAACTCTTCAATGACCAGTTCACCTTCTTGCCGTAAATCTGAAGGGGTTTTGCTCTGTTTTTTTAAAATAGAAGCGGTGTTTTTCTAAAGCGCTTGCACAGGCATAGCTCTCACAGGTCTGGGGGCACCGATGCTTCCCACTGCACTTCCATCACAGGCAAATTGCCGACTTCTGCAGAGGAAAACAACTGGTTACATGGCTCAGCCACCCCCAGTGGGCTCTGCTGGACCATCTGAATGCCTGCACAGGTGGGTGGGTAATGGTGTTTCGGTGGTACCTTGGGTCATTTTGGTAGCAACTTGGGTCATTTTGGTAGCAACTTGGGTCATTTTGGTAGCAACTTGGGTCATTTTGGTAGCAACTTGGGTTATTTTGGTAGCACCTTGGGTTATTTTGATAGCAACTTGGGTTATTTGGTAGCACCTTGGAACAGCTTTCGGGCTGTGTGGCTCTGCCTTTGCTTTGGGGTGCATTTTATACGACAAACGGTAATAAAGGGCTTAAAATTGCACCACGGTATGAAATTCTGGCCTGTTGCAATGAAGAGCGGAGTTAAGCAGCTGAGGGGGTTTTTTCCTGCCTGGGAAAGAAGGGATAACAGTGAATAAAGACAAGATAATAATGGTTTAAAAGAAAAGCATTCACTAAGGGATTGATTTACTGTAGGCTTAATGGAGGGTTGCATGGAGAGTTTATCCAGCAGAGGAAGGTAAGCTGAAACACATGAAAAAATATCCCTTATTCCAGAGACTAAACACAGCTCTCTATGTACATCCTAATTATCATCCTTTCAGGGAAAGTTAATATTTCCTTTGTAACCCATTTAGGTCAAACTCGTTCATAACCTTCTTTGAGAGGCAGCAAACTCATGGCTTACAGCATTTTCCAGCATTGCACAGACCACAAACACTGTGCTGCTTGCTTGCCACAGATCTCTCTGGTGTGTGTGTGTATATATATATATACATATATTTGATTTTTTTCCTTAAAAGGGTCTTTTGCACAATCAGGCCAAGACTTTTGCTGAGACCCACTCACACCAGCATAGCTTATAGACCTGAAGAACATAAACAACTGTAGTATTTGCTCACTGTTCCCATTAAAACAGGCTAAACAATATTTTTCATATTAAGATCATGCCCCCTTTATAACAATGTAAAGAAACCAAGCCTAACGAAAAATAAGTAATTCCAGACAAATTGATTTAATGAATGACCCAAACCAATCAATAGCAGCAATATTTTAATAGAATTTTGTAACCAATTAATATAGTGTAACTCCAGACCCACAGAAATCAATGGAATTTTGCCTTTGACTGAGCTGGGAGCATAATTCAATTTGTGGTGTTTAATGGAAAACAATATTCTTGTTTCAGAGTTTGATTGACTGTTTTAAATATTTCATTGGAAGTTTATGATGTGAAACCTTTCTTTCTTGCTTAGGGACAAGAGAAGTTATTTGGGGAAGAAGCAGCATTGCTTTCAGAGATGAAACCAAGGGGCTCTGCCCTGTCCCCCTTCACTCTGCACTTCGGGCACTGGCACACATGCCCTGGAAGTGGAGCCCTTCCAGGCGCACTGGGCCATGGAAATGGACACAAACCCTGCAGGTCAGAGGAGAAAAGTGCTCCTTTGGCTCAGGTGGGTGATGTTCCCTCTAGAAAAGCTGCTATCTCTGAACTGCTCTCTTGCTCTTCTCAGTGAATAAATACGCCACAATTGTTCCTGAGAGTTGTTCCCGCGATAAAACCTCCAGAGGTGGCTGCTCCACGGTGTCCTTAGAAATCTATCCCAGCCCTTCATAATCATTTTCATCAGAAGAAGTTTTCAGGAAGCTTGAACTAAATCTCCCCAGTGCAGACTAAGGCTGCTCCCTGATTTCTTTCCCACAGTCTGCAGCTTTCCTTTAGATGAGAAAGCTTTTCCTTCCTCCAGGACTGTTACCACCTGGCTTCCTGAGCATCTCTTGCTCAGCTTCATCACCTCCAGTTCCTTCCTCTCTGCCACTCTCCTCACACTCCTCCCCGCACTCATTTACCCCCTCTGGTTGTTTTTGGCTGCTTCTCTTCTCCCTTTTCAGGTTTGTTGCCCAAAACCGCACAGAGGATCCCAGGGAAGCTGGACACAGAATCCCAGGGAAGCTGCACAGAGGATCCCAGGGGGAGCCGCGCAGAGGACCCCAGGGGAAGCTGCACAGAGAATCCCAGGGAAGCTGGACACAGGATCCCGGGGGAAGCGGGACACAGAATCCCGGGGAAGCGGAACAGGGAACNCAGAGGATCCCAGGGGGAGCCGCGCAGAGGACCCCAGGGGAAGCTGCACAGAGAATCCCAGGGAAGCTGGACACAGGATCCCAGGGGAAGCTGGACACAGAATCCCAGGGAAGCTGCACAGAGAATCCATGGGGAGCTGCACAGAGGATCCCAGGGGAAGCTGCACAGAGAATCCCAGGGAAGCCGTACACAGAATCCCGGGGAAGCCGTACACAGAATCCCGGGGAAGCTGGACACAGAATCCCAGGGGAAGCCGCGCAGAGGATCCCAGGGGAAGCCGCGCAGAGGATCCCAGGGGAAGCCGCGCAGAGGATCCCAGGGGAAGCCGCGCAGAGGATCCCAGGGGAAGCCGCGCAGAGGATCCCAGGGGAAGCCGCGCAGAGGATCCCAGGGGAAGCCGCGCAGAGGATCCCAGGGGAAGCCGCGCAGAGGATCCCAGGGGAAGCCGCGCAGAGGATCCCAGGGGAAGCCGCGCAGAGGATCCCAGGGGAAGCCGCGCAGAGGATCCCAGGGGAAGCCGCGCAGAGGATCCCAGGGGGACCCGCACACAGAATCCCAGGGAAGCCGCACACAGAATCCCAGGGAATCCTCCCCTCTGCTGAGCACTCGGAGCACGCTCCCTGCAGGTGATCCCAGCACGGGTAAATGACTCCCCAGAGCCAGGAGAGCCCTTCCCAGGGTGCGTGGGATGCGCTGCACTCTGTTATCCCGGGCTGTAGGGCTAAGCCACCAGCAGCACGTCCCCCAGCCTGGGGTCTAGTGCAGATTTCCTTGCTGCACTTGCTCCTTTGTTGTTGGATTCCTGAGGGGAGTAGGATGAGACCGCAGAGAAATCCTTGGCTCCAACAGCAGCAGAAATCTGTGTCTGGGAGTGGGAATGTGATCGCTCTCCTTCCAGCAGAGCCTTTGGTTGTTTCACTGGCTCGTGGGTTCTGCCTCCACAGTTCGTTCCAGTTTCTCTTTGCCATCCCTGCGGTGTCTCTGTTGAGTTCCCACTGCAGCGCCAGGTGCTTTAATAAGGGCCAACTGGATTAGGTTTTATCAACTTTTATTTTCTAGAAAATGATACCAAACAAAACAGGAACTTGTTTTTTGCTACGTCCATGCTGCATTTTGTTTTACTCTCCGTTTACTTCCTGAGGAATTTTTAAGCCTCATCCACATTCGCATCCCTAAGCTGTCCAGTGTAATTAACGAAGAATAACGTGACCAGGATCAGAGGAGCTGTTCTCCCTGGCTGCTCCAGGCACCCTCACCTCATTGGCAACGGCCTTGTGCAGAGCTGCAGCTCCTCTCATCCTAATGATCCTTCAATTCCATCTTCTGCCTGCAATGTGAGCCCTGTCCCTCTCCAACATACAGCACCAGCTTTTCTGAGACCTCCTTCTCCTGCACTTTATCCTTGGTTTTCAGTCAGACTGTTTTCCATCTCTTTTTCTTTCCCTTCCCTAACTTCCAGCCCCCTAACTCCCAGGACATCGTCGGGATAAATAGTTATTAGATAAATAGTTATTATCCTCCTCTGAAAGTGCTGTCCTCTGGGCCAGCTGTGCGTTTCAGGCCTGGAATGAAAGGAGCTGCTGCTGGACCACGGACAGAGGAATTCCCGTTTTGCCTGGCCAGGAACAGCTCTGGCTTGTCCCTGAGGAGGAGCCGTGTGCCCTCAGGAATGTGAGGCCGTGGGTTGTCCCTGTGCAGGGACACAGGTACAAAACGACAGGAGGGTATCCCTGGAGCTGCTCCTGGTGCTGGGGAGGTGTTCTGAGAGCAAGGGACAAAACCCTCCTGCAAAACCCTCCTGCCTTGGCCTCTGTGCCAGCACAGGTCCACGGGGATTTGTGGCTTCCAGGGAGAGGTTCCTGTGTGGGTGCAGGAGGAGTTGGGTGGCCTGGCAGGGCTCTCCTTCCGTGAGCCCCTTCTCTCCTGCTGTCTGAAGGGACACCGAGCTGGGGTGTCCAAGGGAAGAGGTGGATCCCGATGCCAAGGAGAGAGGAGTAATGGAACATCCTGGCCAAGAGCACAGAGGTTTGATAAAGGACTCTGGGTTTGGGCAGAGACACAGAGGGGAGAGTGTGGGAGTATGGGGTGACCCTGCTGTGTGTCCAGCTGGGGTTTGGGGTCTCACTGACCCTCCTGTGTGCTGAGCTGGGAGATCGGGGGTGGCACTGACCCTGCCGTGTCCCCAGCTGGGATTCGGGGTGACCCTTACCCAGCTGTGTGCCGAGCTGGGGTTTGGGGTCTCACTGACCCTCCTGTGTGCTGAGCTGGGAGATCGGGGGTGGCACTGACCCTGCCGTGTCCCCAGCTGGGATTCGGGGTGACCCTTACCCAGCTGTGTGCCGAGCTGGGGTTTGGGGTCTCACTGACCCTCCTGTGTGCTGAGCTGGGAGATCGGGGGTGGCACTGACCCTGCCGTGTCCCCAGCTGGGATTCGGGGTGACCCTTACCCAGCTGTGTGCCGAGCTGGGGTTTGGGGTCTCACTGACCCTCCTGTGTGCTGAGCTGGGAGATCGGGGGTGGCACTGACCCTGCCGTGTCCCCAGCTGGGATTCGGGGTGACCCTTACCCAGCTGTGTGCCGAGCTGGGATTTGGGGTGGCACTGGGTGCACGGGGCTGGGGTAGCAGTGCTGGAGCTCGCGTCGTTGGGGTTTGTTTTGGAGGTGAAATTTAATAATGTAGTTACATTCAGGATCTGGGCTTGGGAGAGGACAGAACACAAGGGGGACAGGACTGGACAGGGAGCTGTCCAAATCATGACTAGGGAAGATGGAAAAAACCCTTTTCTTCATGGTTTGAGACCTGCTGGTTTAGTTCCCAGCACTGCTTGGCTACTGGAAAGCTCTAGTTCAGGGGTGTATTATAATGCTGAGCTCCAAAAACAATCTTGGGAGTCTGAGCCTAAAATCTTGTTTCTAAGAGCATAAGGCAGTCTAGTAAAAGCCATTACCTCTCTCTACAAACCTTGCCTCTCACCTGTCTTTAGGCCATGGCTGCCACAATCTACCCTCTCTTCCCCTTTTACTCCACCCATTAAATCATGCAAATGAAGCAGTTCCCCGGGCTCCACCCAGCCGCAGCCTCTCCTGGCACTCAGGAGAACCATCAGTGCTGCCCTGGGAATTTCCCCCTGCTCCGTTTCCAACAGCTCGGTGTCAGCAGTGCCGTCGGGAGCCCCCAAACACACTTGGAGGTGCCGTCTGGAAGCAGCAGAGTAAGACAGCAGTTTCCTGGCAGCTTCTATTTCTGTCAGGGTGTCCTGCTCCCTGTGTGCGGGCAGGGAGGTGACAAATTCCTTGTAAAAGCCTGGAGCGGTTTAGGTGGATTAAATACTCGGAGGAGCGTTTAATATTTGATTACTGTAGGGTTTCATTACACTGCAAGCAGGTTCCTCGGTGTCCAGGGGACAGGCTCCAGCACTCACGGAACACCAGTAGGAGCCTGGCAGTTCTGTCGGGCTGGCAATTCCAGGTGTGCTGGAGGGGGTGACAGAAAATGAATGGGAGCTGTTTACAATTCGGGGGTCGCCTTGGAGCTGGGGTTGGAGGTCGGTGCCCGAGTGGCCAGGGGAAATCCCTCTCTAGGCACAGCAGGTGTTCCTCTCACCCCAAAACGTGCCACGCTTGAAGAGAGGGGGGAGGAGATGCCCTTTCTTCAATCGTCAGGAAAATTAATCCACCAACACCAGAGGTTTGTGTCCAAAAAGGAGACAGAGGAGTCCCGTTGCTTTATTCGAATAAAGGGAGAGGCCGTGGGGCATTCCCCTGGGGTCTCTCAATTTTTTGGAGGACGCAGCCTCCTTTTTATCCTAATTTCCCGACCACATTTTCCCTCTCTCTTTCCCCATTGGCTGAGGTACTTGAGAGGTACAGACTTCCCGGAACGCCTAATTCCTAAAATTCCCTTCTAATGTGTACCCCCCTTTGCCCTTTTTTTAAATTTTTCTATGGAATTTATGGTTCTCCTCATTGTTTCTTTCATCTTTTGATATTCAATTTCATTTATTAGCAGACCTACAGTTTACTGATAAAGACAAATCTCTCTTTCCATTCATCAATCAGTGGAATCCTTTCCCATTGTTTCTTTTATCTCTTAGTGCTAGTTTTTAATCTCCCACCAGGCCCACGGCTTATTTGTAAAGACAAGTCCCTCATTCCTTTCATTTTAACATTAAAACCCGGTAACAGAAGCGCAGGCAGCAATGTTAAAGGTAGCACAAATAAAAAGGCCTCTGTTGGCTTCAGGCCGCTTTCTCCTGAAGCAGAAGCAGATCCAAGATCACCTTTTGCCTCACCAGCAGGCTGGAGATGCAGCAGTCAGTCAAAGCAGCGCAGGAGGCAGTGGAAGCGTTACAGCGGAGCGCGAGTGGGTTGGGCAGCGCTCTGAAGAGCCGAACACAGTGGTTAACGCGGCAGGTAATGGCTGGGGAGCGAAAGCCACACGCAGCAAGGAGCCGATGCTGCTCACACGTGTTCCCAAAACAAACGGTCACGGGCAACCCCGAGCCTGCTCTGTGCGCTTCCAGCAGGGTTTGCTCGCGGAGGAGGCTGCGGGTGCAGCCCCCTGCCCACGGGGAGGGCTGCGGGGAGCCCAGCTTATTTGTAAAGACTGGGATCCCCCTGCTAGGCTCTGCCTGGCTAACTGGGAGCTGGAGATCACTGGGACTCCGGTAACCACTGATCTGGAGCGTGCCTTTGAAAAATCTCCGTATCTGCCTGCTCCAGGAGTGTTGCTGAACCTCGAGCTCAGCTCATTAGGCTGCAGCACAGCCAACCTCTCTGCTGCTGCTGAGAGCTCATAATGAACTCGGGACATTATGGCTGTACATTTGTACAGGATTAAAGGCTCTTGCTCTCTCTATAGGTGCATGTGTATGGATAAGCACTCCGAAATTCAAGGCAGAGAGGTTATTCAAAGAGGAATTAATCCTGCTTTAGGGGAGGCAATTCAGTGTTTACATTATTGATGCCTATAACTAATTAAACACCGGGGCTCATTGACAGGTTCTGTTAATCCTGTGGACTGGGGATGCTCTACTTCTTCCTTTTCAAGGGGCATCAGCACTTTAAGAGCCAGAGAGGGAACAGGAGGTGGTGCCCCAGGGAGAGATTCAAATGAACATGCTGATTTGAAGGGAAGAGCAAATGTAAATCTGATCGAGATCCAGGGAGAGAGGAGGTGTAAAGGCTACGTGCTCCCTCAGTCTCCCGTTTCCCTCTTTGAAGGCAAATTCTGGGGTAGACATGTTTGCATAAGAACTGGTCTTGTCCTCTTGAGGCAGGGAAGCATTCCAATGGCACAGCAGCGGAATGATGCACGCTGAGGAGGCTTCCAAAGTCCAGTCAGGTGTAAGCAGAGTTTTCCTTTCATCTCCTCAAATCTGACACTAAATCCATGGTATCTGCCATGCCCACCCTGGGAGAACTTGTGTGGTTTCTGCTGTAAGAGAGAGGTGCTGTGCAGGGAGGTTTGGAAATGCCTCAGTCAGCCAAGCCTCTCTTTCTGAGAGCCTTTCACTGGAGCTGCAGTTCTCCGAGGGGTACAAAAGGGCTGCAGGAGCCCCCTCCAGGCTGACCCAAACGCAGGATTCACCTGCAAAAGATGGTCTTTTTTCCACGGGTTAGCAAAGTCAGGGAGTCGTTGGCATTCGAGAGGTTCAGGAGGTTTTCCAGGTCCAAGATATTCATAGCATTTTGGGGTTTTGTTTCAACCTGTTTCCCGTAAACTTTTGAAAGCTGTAAAGCTCCTTTAAACTTCTGAAATTTGCCTTCAGATTCCATTTGGTGGTTCCCCTCTGCTGCCTCCTTCCCCTCGGGTTCCAAGAACAGGAACCCTCCTGCCACTGGACCTGCAGCAGAGTCACCTGGGCATCCCCTGGACCTGCAGCAGGGTCCCCCTCTCCTGCTGCCACCCGCGCAGGATGTCACCCACTGAAGGCTCTAATTCCCATTAAAAATGAACTCCTCTCAGCCATTTCACCCTCCCTGGATGTATTGCTGCATTTTAATCCTGTTTCTCCCAGCAGTTTTCATCTTCTCTGCAAACCATGCCCTGGTGATTTTCTGCGTGGCCTCAACTGCTGACCCTCCCAGAGCATCCAAGGGAGAATTATTTCCCAGCGCTCCTGATAGATAAGGCAGCCAGGAGAATGGATTCAGGGCATTAGGCATGGTCTGTTCTCCAGCTGCGCTCACCTTCAGGAGCTGCCTGCCTGAAAACATTGCACAAAGAGTTTTTCTGTTCAAAAAAACCCCACATTTAAATGCTGCTTTTGAGAGGGATTTTCCATCATAAATTGATTTCTGGTTCTGAAGTTAAAATAAGAAATCCAAAGAACAGTTTGGGGAATTCGGAGGTAAAGGAAGTCCAGCAAGATGGATGGAGACTGTACTTGAGTTTAATAGCCCAGGCCTTGTGTGCAGTGCTCTTCTAAGGGAGCAGTGTCCTGCCAGAGAAGGGGGTTCCTTTTAGACCCATCTCTGACTCCTGATTTCATCTCCTTTGTGGCACGGAGCAAAGTGCCTCAAATTTCGGCATCGCAGGATTCTTCTCTTCTGTCTGCAGCAGGGTGATGTAGAACTCCTCTCCCTGTAAGTACAAACCTGGTGATGGGTTTATTTATGTGTTTCACACCTCAGCTGAGGGCTTTGTTTTCTTTCCAGACTCCTGGTTGTAGATTCAAAGCTGAACTGCCCAGATCCCTTGGGAGAATTTTCCACGTGGAAATGTGACCTTATACGGAGCAATTTGCATTATCTGGCACTTCCTTCCTTCCTTCCAAGGAGTAACTGGGCTGTGGATGGTTTGGGTGGACAATTCCCTTTCCATGGGTTTAGCTTTGGCTTTGAACGTGTTGTGGAGGCACCTAAGGCTGTAATTAAATTAATACCATCAAAGGCAATGTCTGATATTTCCAAACACACAGAGTCCACAAGCAAAAAACCCCAGAACATGTCTTTCTTCAACAGCACTTCTAGGGGCCTGCATTGTCTTTAGTGAATCAATTTTTGTAACTTATATTTTTTAACTTGTTCAAAGAGCTGGAGTAAGCAGCAGCACATCAACTTCACCAGCAGCCATGAGCTGCCGTCACCCAGCATTGTCTCAGGGCAGGGAGAAGGGAGCAGCCAAAGCCACAGTGCAGCAGCCATTCCTGGGCTGCCCGAGGCAGATCAGCCTCTGGAATGCGTGTCTGTCCAGGCTTGCAGGGATCTGTGCAGGCTGGGCTGCTTCTTTGTGGGAGGGCCTCTGGATCTGTGCGTTGTACACCCTGTGCCTCCTTTCCACGTCTGACCATTGCCCCCAGCCCCCCCAGTGTCACCTGGCTGAGATTATTGGTGTGGGACAACACTTCCCTTCTCATTCTCATAGAGGATTATCTCCTAACTGTGCCTTTGCTCCTGGATTCAAAAGCCGGAGCTGTGAAGCTCAGCCACTTCTTTGCTTTGTTGCCCTTGTGAATTTTGGAGCGGGTAGAGCAAAGCTTTGATGTTGATTGGAATACTTGACTTTCCTGTACCTGCCTAATATCATGATTAGGCTTTTGTATTTGATCAAAACGAGAAATCTACATTAAAGGGCTACACCAAGTACCTCCTGGCTTGATTTGAAGGAAAATAAGAATCAGATGTTTTCCCAGGGCTGCGGCGCTTAGAAAACAAGCCCCACTCAAGCCTCAGGTTTAGCTTTTGTTGTAAGAACAACTGTAATGACCCATTTTAAACAATATTTTAGCAGACGGAAGTTCAGGCTTTCTGTACTGAATTTCCACAGAGCTGCAATCTCGCAGTTAAGACATTGTTAGCCCTGCAATTAGGCATCTTTAATTGAATCCCTGCCACTCGCTTAATTATAGCAGCACTTCAGACAGCCTGTGAGAAGCAGTGAAATCAGCCCTGCCACACCTCTCCTAGGCTGCTATTGGCTGCAAACTTGTCGGGCTTGACGGGCTGCAGTCAGAGGGGATTTCAAAGCAAATAAATAGCAGGGCCTTGGAGCAGTCAGGAATGGATTTCCACCTGTTTGAACTCTGGAGCGAGCCTCTCCCGAGAAACCCAACCTGCTGCACGAGGAAACTGCCGGAGAAGACGTTCCCTCCATGACTTGTGTGAGTAAGTGACTTTGGCAGCCCCTGGAGCGGGTTTGGGAGCGGCATGGCGTGCTGCGTGCTCCAGATCACCGGGCTGATTTTCGGCGGTGTGGGCATGGTGGGCACCTTGGCCGCCACGGCCATGCCCCAGTGGAGGGTCTCCGCCTACGTGGACGGCAACATCGTGGTGTTTGAGACCATCTGGGAGGGGCTGTGGATGGACTGCATCAGCCAGCTGGGCATCAGGCTGCAGTGCAAGTTCTACGACTCCGTGCTGGCGCTGCCCCCGCCGCTGGAGGCCTTCCGGGCCCTCATGTGCATCGCCGTGGGGCTGTCCGTCGTCTCCTTCCTCATGGCCATCGTCGGGGTCAAGTACACTCAGCGCGGCAAGGAGGGTCCCCAGGGCATCAGCGTCTTCATCCTGGCGGCCGGAGTTGCCTTTCTGCTCACGGGCACCCTCGTCCTGATCCCGGTGTCCTGGACCGGAGGCAGCGTCATTCGGGACTTCTACGACCCCGAAGTGCCCGTGCCGCTGAAACGGGAGCTGGGGGCGGCCCTGTACGTGGGCTGGGGCAGCGCTGCCCTGCTGCTGGCTGCGGGAGCCATGTACTGTCACCTCTGGTGCCGGGCTGACACAGCTGCCAGGCCCAGGTATCCCTGGCTGGCCCGGGCCGGGCTGCCCCGGGCAGGAGGGCCGGCGCTGGGCGTCCATGCCTATGTGTAGCTGCTGCCCGTGGCCACGGAGCCAGGGAGTGCTCTGGGCTGCACAGGACCTTAAGGATCATCTCATTCCACCCCCTGCCACGGGCAGGGACACCTTCCACTATCCCAGGTTGCTCCAAGCCCCATCCAGCCTGGCTTTGGGCTCTTCCAGGGATCCAGGGGCATCCTGTGATCTTCCTACTTGACATGTGCTGACTGACTTCTTAATTTGCCTCCGTGTCTGTAATGGAGGAGTAATTTTGTTGCTTTGCTGTTTGCTGTTGGCATGGGTACCTGCTGTCTAACACCAGGAAGTGTTTTTACACAGGTGTTTGGTTAGAGCACGGTCGCTGTTTATTTGGGAATGAGGAAAGGCGTGGGGACAGCGGCAGTCAGGAGGCTCTCGGGGAAGGTGAACAGCCTGTGCTGGGCTGGAGGGAGGGAGCTGCTGCGCCATACCCCGGTGCCCTCCCCAGGCCCCTGAGGTGCAAAGGGAGCAGGACATTTCCCTCTGGCCTGGAGTCTCTGTGAGGAGTGCTCCGGGAGAAGCGTGGAGTTGGCAGCACGGCTCAGTGAATGGAGAAGCCTCCAGCAATCGTGCTTCCAGTCCTGGCACGGAGATGTTTGTGCTGCCCCAGCAGAGGCCTCTGCGGTCATCCACGGAGTTCTCTGATGCTTGTGGAGCTGGCGCATCCGCCTCATTTCCTCTGCAGGGCACGGAATGCAGCTCATGGAACAGATTTTTAATCACTTCCCAAAATCTGCCGTGAGAGTATTGGCTTCCTGCTGTTTGCCACCCCTCATCTTCCGTGGCTTCTCCTGCTCCGTAGGCAGCACCTACTCCTCTGTACAGGTGTGCTCAGGAAGCCCTGTGCTAATGTAAAGTGTAATTAAGCAGGCCGGAGAACACACAGGCAATCCCCATCTGCCCGTCGGAGCAGCCAGAGCTCCTGCCCACGGCTCCCAGCACACCCAAAAAGCCAAGCCCTGACGTTGCTCCGGCTGTTCCGTGCTCGCCAGGCTGATTTGGGAATGCAGCTGGAGCAGCCTGGTCCTGCCTGTCCGTCCTGAAGGATCCAACAGCATTTGCAGCTGGGCGTTTTGTTATTCCCAGCCGAAAACCTTGGAATCTGCATTTGACATCCCGTGTCGTTGATAAGTGACCAGAGAAGGTGCAGTTCAGAAGGGTTTTTCTGGTCCTTTACCCAGCAGTAACGGATGGCAGTATTTAAGGGATAATCTCGTGGCACAGGGCTCAGCCTGACCCTTTTCTGCGGCTGTGACTGGTACTGAGGAAAGGCTGTAATGACTGCTCGGGCTGAGGAGAGCGATGTCTCTGTGTGTTCGTTTGACTGTTCAATTTGAAAGAGAACATGGAAAGCTGCATTTAATTAAACAAGCCTTTTATTAACTTGGTTTCAGATGAACTGAGATGAGACAGTGCCGTGCTCCACAGAAATTCATTACATGTATTAACTCATGAGCATTTGCATTGAAGGCAGCCGGCTCAGATCTTGCAGTGGGAGTTTTCGAGGCCCCACAAAACAGGTTTAAAGTCTCCAGCTCATCACTTGAGCAGTCAAATCAGCACTTACTAATTCCGGGTGAAAATTGAAGAAAACAGTCATAAATAGGTTTTCTAGCACTAAACCATGTACGTTTTCTGTCATCTTATGAAGTCTGTCACGGCAGCTGTCACTGACAGCTGATTTCAGTGGAGTCATTCTGGTGACTTTGGTAATAATTTCCACTACCCTGAGGAACTCCACCTCTTCTTTTATTGTATTTTTGTCTTATAATGCATATTTTGTTTAATATGGAACTATTTGGTGAGTAAGCCAGAACTGCACATTTTGGAGTAATTTAGACACGACATTTGTGATTAACAAAGCGCAGGATGAAGATGCTTGAAATGCAAATTTGATACATATTTATGTGTAGGTAATGGATTTAAATGATGATGTGTTCAGTGTAATGCAACTTTATGCAGATGTGAGTGCTTAAGAAGTAATTAAGTACAGTTTTCTATAACATTAATTAGAGGATCCTGAATGCTTCTACTATCAGTGGGCTCATCTAGGAATCAAATTGGAACTGGGTGTGCCATTTGCACCCGTAACTTTATTTTCAAAGGGCAGAAAGATAAAACTGTTTTATTTGAGCATTTAACATCAATTTCAAAGAAAACCTGAGCTTTTTATGTCTGACATTAGCACCTATTGCCCCATTTCTCTCTTTTACCAGTTGATCAAAAGAGGAGCTCAAAGTGTCTGAGTTCAGACAACCCTGTGCTTGTGTGTGGGCTTGGAATCCAACCCTGATTCCAAGGGTAGAGCCAGGCTGGGCTGCTGGTGGCATGTCCGGGTTCGAGTGACACAAATGGCACTTTCTGGTGATGTGACGGAGCATTTTAGGCTCACGGGGGTCTGTGGCACTAACGTTTCGGAGTTTTGTGCAGGAACAACTATTATTTGGAGCTAATCTACAGGAGAGGTAACCTTGAACTGAAATTCCCACGGAGTGTATTCTGGTGGGGAAAAGCCCATTTAGAGGATTAGTAGATATTTTATCTCTGTGTGCAAGGAAGGCATTTGGCACTGAATGGGTGCATTTGTGCTTGCTGAGGGACGCAGAATTTTTCTCTTCCTTCCCCTGTTCAGACGCTCTGAACTGACTCGGGAGCTGTGATGTGGGAGCAGGAGCAGGAAAAGGAAGCTGTAAGACTTCAGCAAAAAACCCTGCAGGTGAACTTTGAAACTGAGCTGCTGCTGTTGATGAGTTTTCTGAGAGTAACAGGAAAAGTTTGGCTTGAGGGGAGCGATGGAGGAGCTGGGACACATCCCTGTGCCCAAGGCTGCACCTGCTCCGGAAAATCTCTGGCTCGTGCTGGGTTATATCCAGCCAGTCCCTGTCTCCAGTAGCCCTGAGTGTCCAAGGGGATTCTTGGAGCTTATTTGGATGGCTGACCATGTCCTTCCGTGAGACAGGTGAGGAGAGGATGCTCAGGAACAACACTAGGCCAGCAAAGACTTTCAGGGAAGGGGCCGCCTCTGTGCTCCAGGAGGATCTCCTGGAAGCAGAGCTTGGTCACACTCTGTGCTGGAGGGAGCAGGGTGGGAATAATCCTGATTGCACTTTTCTCTGGCACGGAAAGGCCTGGCCTGTGGGTGTCATTGGCTGTGGACAGCCCAGGGCTGGCTAAAACGTTGTGTCAGGTTTTTGGGGTGCCGCCGCCCTGGTGCTCTGTGCTCACAGCCCCAGGCACAGGAGGCAGAGCCTTCGGCCTCCCTGGACTGCTCTGACAGAGCTGATTAAATATCGTGGTTAAATCTCTGGTTTAATATCCTGATGCTATGGTATGCTTTAGTGTTTGGTGGTTGCAGGACAAAATGACTTTGGAAACAAATGTGTCTAGCTGAGACCTTGCTGTGTATTTGAAATAAAGGCATGGGCTACTCAGGAAAATCCACAAACACCAGAGGTTTATGTCCAAAAAGGAGACAGAGGAGTCCTGCAACTTTATTTGAATAAAGGGAGAGAGTCCAATGGGGCACAGGCCCATGGGGTTTTCTCTTTCGGAGGGTGCAGCCTCCTTTTATCCCGAACTCCCGGCCGCACGTTGCCCTCTTCCTTTCCCCATCGCCTGAGGTACCAGGAAGGTACAGCCTTCCCGCACTGCCTACCCCATGTTCCCCCTTGAACCCACTGCTTTACCCCAAAGTTCAGAGGTTCGGGCTTGTGCAGACCTGGTCTGTGTCAGGAGCCGAGCTGTTTGGGCTCTGCAACAAACCTGCTGCCCAAAATTAGCAGAGACATTAGGACCCATTTCAAAGATGTTAACACCCACAGCTTCACCCACCCAATTGTTTGTAAAGACATTAG
>VWPU01003555.1:168810-233842 GCA_013398955.1 Callaeas wilsoni | reverse complement strand
CTCCCTCCCTCCCTCCCTTCCATGTCTTTTCTGAAAAGGAATTATTATGTAAGAAAGAAATGAGAAATAGAGTCTCGAATTTAGCCTGCTTTTTGGTTATCGTTCAGTCTCTTTAAGATGCCTAAATCACACTTTCCTGAATATGATGTGATCAACAGTATATTTTTAAAGCATACACAAAACTTTTTCTCTATTTTAATTTACTGAAAACTAAATGAACAGTGGGTATCTCATGTTGGGTTGTGCGTTCCTTATATCTACAAGATTTATGTATCATTTCTCATATGCCTTGTGTCTCATGGCAATAGGTAGGTGAAAAAGATACATCCTTGGCTTTATGGAGATTGGGGTGTCCATGTGTGGTGGACAGGTATGGTGGGATGGGTAGAGTGAACATCAATACTGCCACATTTCATTCAACAGATATAATCTTTAATAAATAAAAGAGAGAAAATTTGTGTCCCTACACTAGTAGAAAATAGCTTCTATTCCAGTATTTATACTTCTTCCGAATATATACCCTAATCTGACTTGTTCTAAGCTTAAATGCATTAAATTGCTTCTTGGTCACAACATAACCGTGCAATATTCAAATTAATCACATTTGCAAATAGTTCTTCAAATGCTGAAAGTCAGAAACCTGACTATGTAATTGTAATTTAGGTTATATAGGCTTTAACAAATTAATGAGCTACATGCCTCTATGCTAGAATTTGCTGACTGAACTACACATGCAAAGGAAAAAAAAACCGAGCAAGATTTTGAGGATCTTTTTCACAATGTGTGGAACATCACTGGCCAAACAGTAGAACTTTTCTGAGGAGAGCTACATGTCTGTTCCACATGGGAACAGTAGATGAGAGCCAGGTCAATCTGTTAGCATCAAAAAAGAAAAAAAAAAAATAAAGTCAACCTGATAATCTTGAGATAGTATTGTTTCAAGCTGTTCTGTTGATATACTTTGACTCAAAAGAGAAAGGCTAAAAACAGACTTGATTTCATCATAAACTTTGCCTAAGTGTTTTCCATCTTGGTTGCTGTGTTATGCAGGGTCATATTGAACGGATCAGAAAAGAAGTTTTGTGACTATGACAAAATAATGAGTAATACACTCAAAGTTTGATTCCTTTTTCTTTCTTCTAACTCCTATTCCCCGTTCTACAAGGGAACCTGCTGCTGAAACAAAGGGAATGTTAAAGATAAGCATTCAGCTTTGCATTCATTTGAGAACCATATCAAAATGCTGCAGCAGTTTGATCACAAAAAACACGAGGTTGCATGGAAGAAAAATAAATCAGACATAGGCAGGTTTCCCACTAGTTATTGGATGTCTGCCTGTTACTGCTTTGCAAATCATAGAAATTTAAGTCTGTCATTTAGATGTCCACATCTAAATGTGCTAGTATAAAACATTAAAAAAACCCAGATGCATTGTTGGAATAAATAAGGACTGCATGCAGTGAGATAGCGAGACAGATTCCAGACTTGTCTTTGTGGGAATGCCATAAAAAGTTCAGCATCAGCTGAAGGTGTGACCCTGAAATAAAGCACTTAACTCTACTTTGTGGACAAGTCTCATTCATAGTTAGAATGGCTTTAGTTCTTTTTAGCTTAATTTACCAAGTAAGCTAAAATGAATTAGGGCCATTTTAATTCTGAATGAATAATTTAGTCCACCAATTTAAGTGAAATGCTTTGGTAGTTATTCATGAGCTAACCCAAGCCTAGCATCTAGACTGTTTAATGGACAGTGGCTTTAGGCAGCAAGAGAAAGAGTGTACTTGTCCCTTTCACTTGCATTTGCAACCACAAAAAGCAGTCTAAATGAAGTTGAAAAGTTATCTCTTCTGAAATATATTTTTCCCACCAGTAGTTAATATATGATATCGCAGATATGTACTTAATTAACCAAGTTTAACATGCATTGAGAAACCTGCTATCAACACATGAATAATTTACACAGGTTTAAGACCCAATATTTTATGCCATTAAATATAGTACTTCGCTTTCTCTCTAGTTTCATACTCAGTATCAGCATATATCGTTACTACAAGAGGACACATAATTATATATTTAGAAAGCTGGGATGGTAAGTCAGATGAAGTTATGTGAAGGAGTGGTGAGACAAGGAAGATCAGAGCTGCATACATATTGGAATGACAACATAGAACCTTTTTACCCATTTGGTCACACTGACATGCACACAAAAGTATATTAATATGCATATTAGTTTTTTCCCTTTAATTTAGATGATAGCTCTTCAGAGAATGAGATTGACATTGACGGCTTTATTGTCATGTAGAATATGCAGTGTCTTAACTTCTCTGGCAATTTTAAAGACAGTAACATCGGGTAAAGATGGCAGACTCTCCTATGAAGTAGTAAATGTTGCTAAAGACTAGTTGCAGTACTTGCATTTTTCTTAATTGCTTACACGTTTATAACACTGTCACTCAGGTCCGGCATTACTGGAGTTATTGTAGGCATGCTTACAAGTGTTATATAGAGCCATGCATAATGGGTTAATGTCATTACGTTTATTACGATATCTTAGGGTTTTTTTATTTTTATAGAAAGTATCCCAGGATCTACTTGTGCAAAGCATAGAATTATTCAAAAGGCTTAAGGAATTTGTCCTGAAAATTTATGTGTTTATAGGCAAACATCTGCCAGGTCTGAAGCAATAGTTATGTAAATAAAGCTGTGATTCGGCTGTGGAAGTCTTAAATATGTTTCTTCCATGATTTCAGTGGATGATGCAGTAGCGCGAGAGATATTTGCAGTACATGAAGGAAAAATCACTCACATTTTTTCAAGGCAAGCGAATGTTCTGTGCTCATCACCTACACAGCTGCTGTTCTGTAGTATTTGTTAATTTGACTATCAGCTCTGGCTCACATTGTGGCAAGTATATTTTGAATAGTCTTAAATAATAAATGTACTTAATGATCCGTAACATCGTGTTCTTAAAATCAAATTCCTGAGCTGATACACCTTTGGAAAAAGGAGTTTGATTTATTCTGAATGTCATCTTAGACATATTTCTCTGTAATACTACAGTAAAATAGACTATAATCATGGAGGAAACATATTGTGAAAAAGAAAAAGTCGATAAAATTTCTCATAGATTTACTTTATTTTTACAGAACAAGAAAAAAATACATGTACTTTGAAGTAGTAAGAACTGCTTATGTGCTTCCCAAATATAAACACACAATGGTTTGGTGTGAAAGAGATGTGAGTGAGCAAATGCACATAGAGCCTCATGAAGAGAAAACCTAAAGAAAACTCAAAAATATATTTTGTCTTTGTAAACTGACAGTATTGCTCCCATTACATTGTTCCTTTTTCTTTTACTCATATTGGTATGATCATCTTGACTAGGAACTTTCAGTGTTCCATTGTAACCAACTGCATTTATTCACTTTAACTGGCCTATAGGGGGAAGATCACTGCAAATTTAATATAAAATTATTTACATTTCTTTCAGTGTCTCAAAATCATCCTCATTGACCACCTTTTATAGCTCTTTGTCTGCTTCATAGGAATTTCCTGTTCTCCACTTTTGTCATCTCACTTTTTTGCTCTATACCTGTTGAGCAGGAAATATTCCAAAAATTCAATTCTTCCCATCTGAAGTGTGCTTCTTTCTCATGAATTTCTTATTATCATGTGTATATGCTTCAGTATGTGTATATTTTACTTACTGGGCAACTGAAAGGAAAGTTACAGCTCTAACTTTTGTCTGCTGACTGGTCTTCTCTTTCTGGCTATTTTTGATCTACACTGCTGTGTCAAAGTCACTCTGTAGCATACGAAAGATTTCTCTTGATTGACTAAGCAGGACTGTTTAACAGAAATAAAAATGAAATGAAATGAAATAAAATAAAATAAAACAAAATAAAATTTGGTTTTAAAAAATAAAGAATCTCCTGAATCTGTGCTATAGATACAAGATGTGTTGATATTAGTGGAAACCTAGGGCTCTTTAAAATGTGTGGATATATGTTTCTAAAAAGTTTACAAGAACAATTTCCTGTTACTAAGATCTATGTGTTGTGTGCTAAACACAAATTTGGAGCTTTCCTTTACTTTTCTGAGGCCTGATGAAGTTCGGTGGGCAAGCAACCATCAGCTCCTTTCCCTAGAAGGACATTGCAGAAAGCCTTTGTGGAAATGGAACTAACAGACCAAGAATCAATTTTACCTTAGTGTCTGATGAGGGTATGTCCTAATTCTTTTTTATAGATTGCTAGATGAGAAACACTTATCATTGAAAATTACATTGAAAATGCTACCACCATTAGTATAACATTTCTGTTGTAAGTAGTAACTTGGGTCACAACTGTATTTCATGAATTCTGACAAGGAAGACTAATTGCATGTGCCTATGCAGTAAAAATAATACACTTTCATTCCTTCCTTTTCCCTCATATTGCTTTTCCTCTTCTTCTACATGATCGAAGTGGTCAGTAAATATAAAATTGGTCTTTCTGCATTTGCTGCTGTAGTACAGTGCCGTTTCCCATTCTTTTCAGATGGCCTGTGCATTCCAACTGGCTCATTTCTTGCATTTTGGCAGTCTTCTAACAGAAAAAAAAAAGTTTATGCTGTTTAACACACTGTGCTAACTTAAATGTTTAGATTTTGCATAACCACTCCTAACTAAAGTAATTTTGGTATTTTTCATGTGAGTTTTTAATTACAGGATAATGCATAATTTCAACCTAATACTTTATTCTAATTCTGACTTATATCTTAGCAAGTGTACTTGTTTAAAAGACATTCAGTTAAAAAAAAAGTTTCTAAGCAGAATACAGAATACATAAATAATGAAATACAATGCTGGCACTGATACTAGAGAAAATGTCTAAAAAAATCTGACAAAAAAGGAGTTTTATGTGACTCCTTTTTTCTTCAAATTTTCTGTAGTTTGCCAACCAAGTTTCAATAACCGAAAGTGTCTATCTGGACACATTTCTGAAACACAGTACGTATTTCCCAAGAAAAATGTAGAAATAACTGGTTTACTTTGGAGTTTTTAATACTATTTTCTATGCAAGAATAGAGCTATTGCCATTTAGGAAACAGAAAATGAGATGTAAAACTTTTACTTTTGCAGTTATAGATCTTGAGTTATTTTACATGTTGTTGATAAATAGATACATTAAAGTTAAATGAAATACAACTTGAGCCACCAGCATGTCTTAAAGCAGTATGATTAACATTGGATTTCCTCACTGTTCAGTACCATGTCTGAGTCTTTTCAGTATTTCAAAAGGCGCAAATATACAGCCACAGCTGACCAAAACAAGTAATTCTAAGAATGTAGCAGTCTTTCTGGATGACTTGAGTATCTTGGTGTACTTTGCTTTACTAATCTAATCTAGCCCCTTGCTTGTGGATGTGCCTGAGTATTCAGAGATATTAATAGGTTAATAGAGTAATTTAAATTAATGTGAACACAGTGTGATGCCAGTATATGAAGGGGGAGAAAGAGATTTTAGGTGTACAAACAGCAAGTTAGGGGGCTGATAGAGTCTGACCTGGAGGACGTGAGGTATTTTCATGGCTATAACTGGTAACAAATAAAACTCTGTATGGCTCAGAGGCTTTTACTTATAATAGAAAACTGATAACTGGAAAGGATGCAGAGAAAAGTCTCTGGAATTAAGTGATTATAGAAAACTATAACAGTAAAGAATGAAACAAATAGCAATGGAAGTTAAAGTAAAACTGAAGAATTCAAATATTAAATTAGGGTCTTCCATTTTCCAAAATTTAGTCTATGCTGCCTGAGTTGGCTGGGCAACAATTTTCCAATGAAATAATCACAGGAATACATGTGTTATATTTATTAAAACGAGATATTTCTAAATGACACAAACAAATCTCAAGCTCTCCTGCCGGGATAATTCTCTTCTAAAAGAGTGAATAATAAAAACATAAGTAGAAAACAGGCCACCTCTTGTTTTTAGAAAAAAAAAACATACAAAACATTATTTTTTAAAAAAGCCTCTATTTATCTTTCTTTTTCTGAGGTCCAGCTCTGCCATGTGCCATATTTCTAAACTAATATTCCCTTGTGTTTGTCAACTTCTAGCAAACAGCACTGAACAGCTTTATGTTTTGTCCTTCCTAATACCCAAGGGCCATTGCAGTGGCAGCTTTCTGCAGATGTGAGCATTACTGGAGGAGGGCCTCTCTGTTGTCCTGGTGCAGGAGCTGTCCAGGCTCCTTTGACAGCCACACTGACTGCCTCGAGAGAAGAGAGGACATTGCTCCCATTTTCAGGATCAGATCCGCCTCCCTAACTTTGGTCATCTTGGTCCAAATAAGATTGTTCTTACTCACAAAGGAGACAGTGCTCTCCTGCCAAGCTTGGGTAGTCTTGCTGTCTCTAGGGGAAGACAACTGGATTTGCCAAACTCTCTGTAAGCAGGAGTACAAGCCCTTGTTCACAGTTGGCGGACTCAGTGGTTGAAGAAGAAAAGGTCTTATTATGGTTCTACAGTGGCACGTACAGATCTCCAGAACCTTGCTGTGCCACGATTGATCAGACTTAGAATAAAATATCTGCCACTGGCTCTCTAACAAGCACCCCACAGGCCTCATCTGTCACTGGTTATTTATATCAAAGTGACCTTAGAATGATGTACAAGCAGAAGATGTTTAGGGAACATGATACTGATGATCAAGGAAAATGTCCTACCAAGCTGTCAGTGGCCTCGCAACAAGCTTCTTGAGGGCAGCCTGGCCCTCAGCCTTCAGTCTCCCCATGCAGAGCACTGCACTAAGTCCCGTGGCCCCACAGGATCACAGGTCAGCTCTCTGCTCAAGTCACCAAAGGAGGCGTTAGCAGTGGAGATGAACCTGCACTATTCATACCTTCCATTATAAAGCCATTCCAAAAACAGTATGCAGAGAGATCCAGTTGAAAGGGTTATGAAGATGCAGAGCATCTGATTAGGAGCAAAAACTGAAGAGCCGAATTGCTATTTTGCCATCAACCAGGTCAGAAGAAATATGCCATATTTAATTTGATAGGCTTTATTCTTTAATTAACACATTGAATGATCATGCTTTATAGGCTAATAGCTTAGATTTCTTGAGGGATCAAAAATGCGTCTATATGTCTGCTTTTAGTTCATTGCAGCAGTTTTGAACAGTAGCAGAATATTTATGAACTCTTACAAACCTCACCGTCAGCTGAAACTCCTTTTTCCTAATGAGAACTGCAGCTGACAAGTAGCAGCATCAATAGATTGAACATGATAAGAATTCACAGCCATGATGCAGAATGCCAGGTCTGAAGCTGAATAAGATGACTGGCTTTAAGTACTCACTTTCTTGGTGGCTCCATTTGTTCATCCTCAGCATGTGCAGAAATTATCAACAACTTCTCCATCAGTACATGATTATATAGTGTAGGAACTGTGAAGAGATACTTAGGTTTCAAAGATTCTTAGCAGCTATTTCCTACTTGTTATAAATTTAGAATTGTTAACTCCTTAGCAACCTTAGGGGGTGGGATGAGCAGGTTCGAAGCTGCTTATCATTTGGTTGTTGTCTTTAACATTTTATCCCTCTACATGCTCAATATAATTATGATTCTTAGATCACATGCCACATAATTATAATTCTTTTGTTTCTTTTTTCACTAAGTAAAGTTGATATTATTTTTTATTATGTAGAATCCTAATGTAGGAAGTAGTATTTTATTTTATTGTGAATCCGAGTGTGCTTGAATAGATGCATTATTTTTTTTCTAATTTGTATTTTTTCAAATTCCTTCAGTGATATAATTTCTGGAATAACTGATTTTTTTGCTTCATGACACAGATATATTTGGGGCTGACTTAAATGTGTAGCTGAGAAAGGGATTTTGTTTTAATTAGAATTAAAATTCAAATTTTAGCTATAATAATAATATAACACAAATAACACAAAAAAAATAACACAAATAAAGCTATTTCAGCTTTTTCAAAATGCTCTTCTTGCTTTGTCCTTTCTTCCCTTTTGTCTGAAACTCTTGTCTTAGTTTAGATTAACCAGTAAGTCTGGCCTTGAAACAGCTTTTTCTTTTGAAATAATTTCTTTATAGGAAAAATATCACTTACTGCCCACTGGAATTCCCTATTGATAGTCTCTCCTGAATTAGATTTAATGTTTAGCTGTCTCTTTACTGTATCATGTTAAAATGAATCTATATAATCACATGCAATTCTCTTGTGACATTTTTGAGATGTTATTTAGCTTAGAGATAATAGTAAATGATGATGTAAATAAAATTAAATGTGTGTATATATATATATAAAACATACTAAAGTTTTAGTTAAGAGCAGAGCAGTTAAAAACCAGTACCATTCATCTTATATACCGTGAGGATGCTCTGAATTCAGTTCATAAATGGCCAATGAAAATAGAAGCTGTGATGATTAAGTTATTCTGTCTTCCTCAACCCTATAATCTTCCTGGGTTGAGCAGACCCAGACTGACCCTGATCAGACATGTGATTTTTTTGCTTCTGGAGAGACGTGCCTTTGGTTTGGTTTGGTTGGTTGGTTGGGGTTTTTTTGTTTTGTTTTTGGCTTGGGTTTTCTCCTTTTTTGTTGTTTTTCTTCATCCATTTTTCTGCTTGGCTGATTTTCTTCTCTAGATATTGTTTAGTTAATCATAGGACTGTCACTTTTTCCTGATGCTCTGAAGCCTGCAGAAGTCTCCTTTCTGCTATACCAAATTCTGTGTCCAACAAGTAAATTTCTAGTTTCAAGATTTCCAAGACCTGTAAGAGGATCTACTCCTTGCAGAGGTAAGGAGAGAAACCAGAAGGAACTATATGCCAACAATTTCTGTCTTAAAGGAGTGATATTTATGCATACTCTTTACAAATTAGTCATAAACACTCCCTGAATCCTCAATTTATAAGTCTTTTAACTCAGAATTCCTAAGCTGTGTTTTGACTATAAGAGTTAGGTAATTAAATGACCATGGAAATAATGCGTCTCTCGAACTACTAGTCTCAAGTCTGGATCTACACCTAGTTTTTGAAACTGGTGTGAGATTTAAGATTTACTTCAACTATATATACCAGTTAAGGGATTTATCCTTCCTTACACCAAAAAAAAAAAGTTGTCTCTAGGGTGACGTGTTTTTTTAAAAAGTTTTATTTATGTACTTTGAATAGCACCTTCTTTTCAGACTAAAATTTGTGTACTCCTATATTGCTACAGGCATTTGTTCAGAAGAGCACCAATTGTCTGGTGGTCATGTAAAATAATTTTATTCTGCACAAATATTTTACTCTTTTTAATAAATTCTTGCTTTTTTAGCCGGTTGCCCAGGCCCTGCCATGGGAATGTTTAAAAGATGTAGTGGCAGATATTCCTAACTGCAGTTTAGTACATACCCAGTGAATACAACCATAACGTTTCAAGTCAGGAACAGTGATGGGCCTTGGGGTAGTAAGAGAACGGCAACAGCAAGAAAAACTTTTTCCCAACTGGCACTTTTTCTCCTGGATTATTGCACTGTCACATTTTTAATACTGGGAATAATTTATTGTGATTACATTATTAAAAACTGATACTTAGAGGCAAATCCAAGCTGACCTCATCATGAATAAGGATTTAGTGAAATCACTCTTTAACTAGCTGCAATTGTTCCTATAATCTAAAGCATTAAATAGCATGGATATGCAGAAGAATCCACATGATCTAACAGAACATGGAGTTAGAAGCTAGAAAATCATTATTATGGGTCTGGCAGTCCTGTGTTCTGCTCAAAACCAGAGAAATTAATCTGTCTGGAGCCAGTTCTGCTCACACAGCAGTTATATGCACATTTAATTCTGTTATTTCATTACTTTCGATTTACACTGGTGGAGGTCAAAGTATTTTAATTTGTGGATGATATTACTCTAATGTATTAAAACCACAACATGAGGTAGAATGAGACTTGTGTATTCTTTTGATAGTGGGAAATAACTGAAATACACCATAAAGTGATCAATATTATATATTTGCAAACTCTGGTTTACCAATATAGGAGGCTGTATATTAGCAGTAATGACTTATTTTTGGATAAAATCTGTTACATAAAAAATTGCTTCTTCATGTCTTTTGGGAACTTGTAATGACTTTTGAAAAGCATAAATTGCATGAAAGGACAAAATGGAAACATCTGTTCTATGGTCTAGACTTGATACATGTGCAGTTCTATGGCACCAAGCCCTTTTCCCAGAGGTAGGTCTTGTGCACCCAGGCTATCCTTTGGAGATGTTTTACATATGTTAGCATGTGGGCCTTTGTATAACCACATCTTGCATCAATGGGTTCTGCTGTCATCCTGGGAAATAAACTCCTCTCACTGCAGATGTAAGTACCTTGGGGCTCCGGAGTCAGTTCTGGCACAGAGCACTCCAGTTCAGTCAGGCTTTACAGACTTATTGCTGCATTACTTTCAAAACCTTCATTAAAACTAATGGAATGTTACTTTTATAACCTAGGACTCCTTAAACAGATTTTAGTTGAGTTTGCTACTTACGTATCAAACAAATAATGATTTTTAAAAACCAAAAATGTATTTTCATTTGCTGAAAGTTGTTGCTAGAATAACAAGACTTTAGTCTTTAGAAGTACTTTATTTACTCTGAGATGTGAATGAATATCAAGTTGAAGTAACATTTTAAAGAAAAACAGATCAAACTTAGATATATCTGGGAAAATATAAAAAATATTCCACAAGATGCATATAGAATGAGCAGTCTGTATTACGTCTAAAGCTAGGATTTTTTTTCTGGTCTTTTGAGAACTGCTACCATATGAACGTCAACATAAGCTTATCAGCCTACTTAACATGCTCTTGATGATGTTTTTGAATGAAGCAAATAATACATGCTGTATAACTGTTGTGGTCAAGATAGTGGGTTGAATTTTTTGAGCTTACGATCTCCTCTGTCTTATCATGTTTTTGAAGTTACCCATTAATCACTTACGTGAATATGAAATATATCTAATCTGTTCATTATGACAGTAGTGCTGGAGCCATGGCCATCTAAGTACATACCTATAGTTCTGATTCTTGGTTGGACAATCAAAATAAGTCTCTAGTGAGCATAATTTAATTCATTGATTCAGAATATTTTTTTTGTGTAAATATTCCACTGTTCATGCTTACTTCTTTCAGGTAACTAAATAATTAGGGTATTTTCAGAGAGCCCACACAAAAGAGGCAAAGGCCTAATTTGAGGTAAATTCAATCTTTTGCTTGAAAATAGCTTTGTATAAAAACTATTTTATTGAGCTCTGTAGCGAACCCATTCTTTTCCAGCCCTTTCTAGGCAGCGGAGTAGAGGCATTTGGAGAGATTTATAGGCTATCTGTGGGCAGATGTGTAAGTAGCACTGTAGATGATTCAAAAAAAGGTTCATAGTTAGGAGCAGCAGGATGCGATTCAAGCCGTAAGCCTCTGTTAGAGAGCCATGATACACATCCCAGTTGCAGGTCTCTAGCTGTTAAGGGAAAGTGTGTTTGCACTAAGTAAAACACAACGAACTGCAGACTTCTCCAAAATATAGTAGTTTTTTTATGTCTATAAGCAATAAGTCTTTCTGAGAATACATTTATAGAAGTTACAGTCAGAGCTCCCAGAGTAATGAGTATTGCAAACTCTATAGTTCTAAGTCCAGAACTAAACACTTTCACTGAAAAAATCCCTGCTTGCAATCTCCAGGCATTCATATATCTTGACTATTGGCATAATTTCCTCAAATAATGGACCATGGTGAGCCAAGATAGCTTTTAGGTAGCCGTGTTGCATGTTATGCTGACAAGCTGAAATGAATTACATAAGATGTATCCTGTAGCCATCATGGAATAGACACTTCTAAAAGATCCTTATTGAGATGTGTAGGAGAAGCTCCATAGAGTACACTTCAATTAGTCATTGTGGAGATCAAAAGGTATAGATTGTTGCAGTAATATTTGTAGGACATGCGTGAGAATTTTAAGTGATTCAAGTGTGTAATATCATGCCAGACTGTAGGAATAATAAGAATATTAAAATCAGTTAGTTTGATGCTTATTGATGAAAGACAGGCATGCTCTTCCACCTCTGAGAAAGTACCACTTCAGTAGTGTCATCCGCATGATTTTCCCTTGTATCATTCCCTATGAGTATCAATGTTGTGTCAACTAGATTGTGTTTTGTATTGCTTTCTAATTTAATCAGTGAAGTGGCCCAGAAGGCACTTTGCTATGACAGAATAGAAATCTCTGACATGGCTGAAAAACAGAATTTTAAAAGTATTTTAAAAATATGTATGTCGCAAAAACCAGAATTATATTGATGGGGTCTCAGAGTAATCTATGTGCTCGGTAGACCTGTAGAGCATCACTATCGTAGTCTCACTAATTCTAATGGATTCATTTGCTCAATCCAGTGAAGTGCTGTTCCTGTGTTAAGAGTGATCCATGATCAGATGGATTATGCCATCAAATACATCTGCTCTTAGGTCAAATTTTCTGCTTTTTTTTTTTTTTTTCCATTTCGACGTTGGGTTTTTGGTCTGGTGTTAAGTAGGTGAGAAATCCTGCACCTCAGTTATTCTTTAATGCAGGCTTCACAGTGAACTTCTGTAAGAGGTGCTTGACAAACTGTGCTGTTTTTAGCTCTAATCTGAAGCTGAACAGTTACTTGGCTTTTATAAAGCATTGCAAGGACAACACCTGTAAAATAAGCCATGGTGCTCTCTGACACTGGCCCACAGAGCATGGAAGGACATGTTAGCAGATGCACTCAGATACTTCTTCCAAGTGTGGATTATGGAGTAAGCGTGAAGGAGAACATTGGGTTTTAGCCTCAGTGAGATATTTGACTCCTTAAAAATACTAAATGAATTTCTGGGTCTGACCTGAAATCAGAATTTCACAGACATAGAAAAGTGCTTTTACTAAAGCCAGTGAAAACATCTAATGTATTTTCAAAAAATCCTGAAAGATCTAGGTCCAAGAGATTTTAATTGATAGTTTTTGGTTAGATCTCTTGTGTGCTTTCCTACTTAAAATCTCATGCAGGTATTTCTGAAGGAAGGATTTAGATTTATTTTAGGATTCAGTTTTCGTTATTTAGCATTGGAACAGGCTCTCTAGGGAAATGATGGAAGTGTTCAAAAATATGTGGATATGACCCTCGAGGACATGGTTTAGAGGTGAACATCGTAGTGGTTCTGGGATGTTGGTTGGATTTGGTGATCCTTTTGTGATCTTAACAATTCTATGATTCTGTGATTGAAAAAATTTGATATGAGGTTTAAATTTTGAATCACTGGTTTTCCTCTCATTTGTGTTGTGTTTTCCCATTAAGGTTATTCTGTTGACTAGAGAAGAGTTGTTTATGACTCATATTTAAGACCACAGGTGTCCCATAGGAATTCAGAGAGGACTTACAGCACCTTAAGATACCTTTTAAGAGGTTCCAGGTCCATTTTGGAAACCACTGCAACAACCCTTCCTATCAGGGCAGTGTGCCATACACAGATCTCCTGTGATGAACTCGGTGGAATAATATGTTTGAAATTGCATGTGTATGATCATTAACCTGCAAGTGACAGTTAGCAAGGGCATGTGAACTGGTTATATAAACCCTTTAACTCAGATTAGATCTTTGGTTTTGGTAAACACCTTCTAGTCCACCTTCTCAGCTTACAAACTTCACTCTGCCTGGGTGGAACCAGGCCATTTTGCAACAGCCAAGGCTCTTGTCCTTTACTTTTATTCCTCTCTTCCCTACATAAAATTTAGCAGCCACCCATGATGTCTGTATACAAAACAGCTAGCTTTGTGTTATCCTAAACGATAAAAATGTAATGTGAAAAATTCACATCCAGCAACACTTCTTCCATTTTTTATTATTTCTTCATAAAAACAATTTAGGAGACTTAAACAAGGACAAGAAAATGCTCTTAAAAAGGCATGCAATATCATTTAGCTTCACCTAGAAGCTTTACCATTTTACAAAAACATCCACACTCAGTTTAACTTTTCTTAGTGATTACAGTTTGCAGTACCTGTTATTTAAAATATTGATTCTTGTTCCTTCTCTTCATACAGCTTTAGAATCCTTCATGGAGTGTAAACTTCTCTTTCAAAAAATCATAGATAATTCATCTCATATTTTAATGAGTGCTTCTATCATTTAGAAAAGATTAAGCAACCATCTGCAGAAACGTCTGTGGTAAATAGTTGCAGGGCAAGGAAATAGTGTAGATGTCCTTGTGAGTCCTGCTTTCTACAGTTTACTTAGTTTTCAGTCTTTCTAGAACAGAAAATAAGAATTATTGAATTCAAGAATAGCTTAGGAAATTACAATTTATCCTCAGTCATCATCTCTTGACTTTTAATTGTACAGAACAATAAAGAGGCACATACTAGCCTGTGTGTAATAACTACGTAGCTTGCTGTAGAAAAGAGACTGTTTATATAAAAATGATGCCATTCTGATATAACTCCTGCACTGGCTAACCATATCAGTAATTCGATTAATTAAATATATGACAAAAACAAAATACTTAATGCAGAAGTAAAATAGTATGAAATATAAAGAAGAAATGAAGATACTGAAGAATTATTATTATAACATGCTTTAAATTTTTAAAGGCTACACATGAATAAGTTATTATAGTAGAAACATTAAAATGATGAGAATACTACAAGAGAATGCATTAAAAGTCTTTCATTTTAAAAAGCAAAAATATATAAAGGTAATCCCCTGTGCTTTCATTCTTTAATGTGTTATTACGTGCCTGAATCTTTTGACAGAACAATATGGAGTATGAGGGAATAAAATACTGCTGATTTTACAGGATTTAACTGTTACACTTGAAAATGTAAAGTGCTTTTTATCGGTATTGTTATTTTTATTTGAACACAAATATTTTGAGATAGATTACTAGGGAAATATTTGAATGGGAAAAATGTGAACTACAGAGCATCTTCTGCCTGCATGGCCATGATAATTACAAATGTCAGATTTGGTAGATATAAAAAGGCATAAAGCTGCAGTTTGGGCTTCTATCAACCACTCCTTTTCCTCTTTGCTTTGTTATAATTCTGCAAAGCACATGTGAAAACACACCACCTCCTATGGTGACATTTTACATTCATTTTGAACAGGTATGAGTCACTTCACTAGATTTTTATGCTCAGTTTCTCCTGCCTAGGTGTACGATGATGAGTGATTGGGACCAAGAAGGCAAGTAATAGAGTTTGCACGGTTTCCGCATTCTCTGCACATTGAAAGTGAAGAAATATTACATCTTTATGATATTCTTCACTGATCAAATCTGGAACCATAAATAAACAGGCTCAGATCCCACTAAAGATAATGGCTAGCCAAGAGAGTCACTGCAGAGATGCACAGAGAGACAGCAGATTGCATTGCCATGAGAAAGTCTAGCTCCTTGGGACTTGTGCTATCATTTATATTTTAATTCAGCAATATTTCATTTTTTATGTCATTAGAAATACCAGCAGTAGTATTAATCCAAAGTTATGTCCTAGGAGTAAATGGGTCTCCCTAGAGATGAATATAAACTAATTACCTTTGTACAATATGTTGACTGTTTAGAATACATAATTATTTTCCCTAATTTTTTGAGAGATGAAAGAGTGCTTACGTATATGTATTAGGAGATCTCTGTGAGCGAGAGAAAGGAAATCTTGTATCTAATTTCCTACAAATGTTTACCTGTCTTTTAATTAATAAAATGCAATAATTTATTACAATTTAAAAAAATACTGTGTTAGTACAAATGCTTTTACCATTCATATTTCCACTATCATAAAATCCTTTCTGTGTTTTCATGAGTAATATTTTTCTCACTGTGTTCAAGAATGCAACTCAGTTCAGATCTTAATTCACTCTAGTGAAAGAAATTATTCCATTCAGTTTGAAACTGATCAAAGCTCTTCTATACTGTTTTGGAGAGCCAAAAGGGGACTTTTTGTGGGACCAGGATCTACGTAGGAAGTAAGCAAAGGCTGTTTTAAGAACGTTTTCCACATTCACGAAGAAGAGGTTCCCATGGAAATCTAATTCAGCTAATAGTTATGTTACCCTTTTGGCAACTTGCCTGCCTCATGAGGAAATATCATTTTAAGAGGTTCCCATAGAAAGCTGTAGCTTAAATCTGTACTGCAGAGTGAAGGTATTCACTAATGCCCTGAAGCTCTGTGTCCTGCCAATACAGCATTAGAGAACAAGTGCTTCCTTGTGGGGCCTGGGCACCCTGCTACGGTGAAGCAGTGCTGGAGATAGGGAAGGGAATGCTCCTCAGATTTTCTTCTGTCATAGGGCTTACAGTAAGGAAAAAAAACCTAAACAAACAAAAAACCAACCAACCAACCAAACAAACAAAACGGAAAAAAAATACCACAAAAAACCTGCAACTCATGTTTTATTCATTTTGGGTGCTTTGTTAGGGTTTTATTAATCTTCAGTCCTACAAAAGAAGAACTAAAAAAAAAAAGAAAACAAAAACCCTCAGTCCTTTGAATGTAGTGACATGTACTATGTATACATATGAGAAATAATTTTATAGTGAAAATGAAACAGAAAGTCACAGCTTCTCAAGTCAATGCAAAATTATGCTTCTAAGTCAACACACATTCTGCCATCTAGTGACCAGAAGAAATTGTACTGACCAGTTGCCAATGTGATGAGAAACCCCAAGTACTGCTACTGCTGCATATCTTTGTGGGAGAACCTCCAGAATGGGCTAAAATTGAATGTGCAGAAAACTTTTTCAAGCTTCTGGAAGTCAGAAATTGATCAGATCTACTGAAATTAGTTAGTATTGCAGCCCAAAAATTGCTTTAAACAAACTGATTCTTTATATATTTCGGTAGTCTTCTTTCTTCCTTTCCCCCTCTGTATCCCGTCCTCCCCCTTCACCTGGGACTAACATCAGCATTTTGCATAATTTCTGGGATAAACATATGTGTTAGCACAGAGAGGATGCCATGCTACTACTACACGTGAGACAGTTTGCATTATTGCACGTTCTGGGCGCAAGACCTATTGTGTTCATTCTGTAGTCAAGAGTAAATGGAAACACGGGTTTGGCTAGTTACAGTTCAGGAGTGGGTAGGATAGTGTGAATCACACTGCCGGAGCGCTGTGGGTGAAAGAAGATGACAGTCACTTTGGGGAGTCGACTGCCTCTTCTTGCTTTTAAGGTTCTGAAAAGCTTTCAGGAAACTGCTCTTACTTTCCAGGGGGTTCTGTACAAGCTGACGACTCTCAGCAACTCTCAGAAGTTCCTTGACATTGTACATGTCCTAAGGGGGTAGGTAACCCTAGAGGTCTCAGAATCACTTTTTTTTGGTGGGTTTTTTTTTTTAGTTCATTCATGATGTCATCACCAGCTTCTACGATGAAAAAGGTTTTTTGTATTAATGCCAGTGTGTCTTCCCCATAAATAGCATAATTCACAGTAGATGGTACACCATAATACATATGCACTATAAAGTTCTCATTAAATTAAAAAAAAAGCCATAAAAGCCAAACAAATATGGTTTATAATGTCATCTGATGATGAGGATATATATGTGACAAATATATATATATATTTGTTACAAATATAATAAAACAGCCTAGGCATAAAATCTGTTTGATACATACCTTAATTTTAAAGAATATCCACTTGTCAAAAAGCAAAGGCTAGCCTTGGTGAGTAGAACCTTGCAAAGCCGGTATTTTTCTTTTGTATTTCTCAGTTGTCCTAGTTTGCATTTTTACACTGTTAACAGATGTTTTTCTTCTTTATTCCTACAGAGAGCACATGGCACCTCTCTTCTCTCCTAAAAACGTACACCTACACTGGCCGCAAGATTTTAGCTTCTCCTTTAAAAACTAAAAAGGTTGCTCAATAGGAATAAAAATTCCCATAACATAACATAACATAAAGGTAAAGCCAATGGAACTAGTGATGAGTTATAAATAATACCAAACTGTAAACTTTGAAATTTCATTTTTTTTTTTTTCTGTTCTAGAAGGCATGGAATTGTATTACATGCCTCAGCTTACATGTAAAATGAAATCATGGAATCAGATAATGATTTCGTTTGGAAAAGCCCTCCAAGATCATCAACCTTTGACCAAACACCACCATGCCAACTAAACCATAGCACTAAGTGCCACATCGTCATTTTTGAACACTTCCAGTGATGGTGACTCCACCACCTCCCTGTTCCAATGCTTAACCAAATGATACGTCACATCCACATTAAAATATATGCATCACCAAAGTACTTTAAAGTATTGATCCATTATGTGCAGCTGAGGAGAGATAAAATAGACATCCTATTGCAGTGATCCCTTGTACTTCCATAGCCACCAAAGGACCACTGACAGCAGAATAAATTCTTTTATCAGATAACTAAACCTCAGATTTTCTACCAGAAATGTTTGGAATGTGTTATGGTTTGTTATAAGTCTTGGTCTGGTTAAAATGATTCAAGGTTCCCCATAATGCTATTATTTATTTACATTTTGAGGTATTTATGAGTTTTACCATCATGCTGTGTAGATTATAGCATTAAGAATGTAATAAAGAGGCTTAAAACCCTTGCATGTTTCAAGGCCTAACTTAGAGTCACACTGTCCATTTCTGAATTAGACCATGCACCTGTTTGTTGCTGAAAGTATTTGCTTTCCCCCTGTATTTAATGAAACAATATGATTAATATCAATGTTTGAGGTAAAAGCAGAGAAGAACTGTCCTGTTTCACCCAAATAAAATTTAGGACAGACATCACCAAAAAAATTCTCTTCAGAAACTAATGTCTACAAAAATACCTTCTTCTGGGTTAGAAAACTTATTTTCAGCAGCAAGAACTAGGTAAGAAGAGTGAGAATGATAATTCCTTTACTCAGAATGTCAATTCAAATATCCAATATTATATCCAGACATCAGGTCTTGAATCATGCTGGCTTGACCTTGCAGGACACCTCTATGCCAGATACTGCCTACATTAGGATGGTTCTTACCACCTTTCCCACACAAAAAGGTCCTTGAAATTACGGTGCCATTTAGTCATACTCAAGGATGACTTGGGTTAAAATGCTTTACCAGCCCAGAAAGCATTTAAATACGGCTTCTTTGTGAAGTATTGAGGGGAAAAAAACTGCATAATGGGTTCACTTTCTATGTTTATTACCTAGGATATGAAAATGAAGGAAAATTTCATTCTATTTAGTGTTAATTGTAACCTTAAGTGAGATATTATATTATAAAATGCCTCATAAAAAATGCATGATTGTTAAGCTTCTTAGATTAAACAATTTTGAGACCATTGTTTGTACTTATACACAGAAAGTGGACATTTCTGATCCCCTTACAAAAATGTACTTGACCTTTTTTTTTCTTTCCTCATGAGGCCTGAATTTTAATGAGGCCTCACTCATGCCAGTACCTTGCATTTCCTGGTACCACTTTTGTTCTCATCTGGCATTTGGTTAAATACTTCATCTGAATATGAAAATGAGAGGCTTGCATAAGTCTGGTTCCATTTTTTGACAAAACTTATAAAAAATATTTTTATCTCTGTAATGAAAAATTTATCTTTAATATGTACTTGCTATATAAATGCTTACTATATCAAAGGGAGATTAGCTGAAAAGTGCATCTCAAAGACCATCAGCAATAGTTGAAGCGAATTGAAAATATGTTGTTGCTTAAGTGGAAAAATGAAAAAACTGAGGCATTATAGTCATGCTCAGTGGTATTTGTGACTCCATCATTATGACTGGAGCTACATCAGTTATTATCCACAGCACAGAGAACTGATCTCCCAGACATCCCTTTGCCTTTTCACCAGCAGTCTCTGTCCTGCAGGACACTGCATGTGCCCACACCCAGCACAAGATGCTGCAGGACTGGGACCGGAACATTCACCACCTCCCTGTATGCCTCTGGAAAGCCTTCCTCTAGCAAAGGTCTCCCATTATTGCACTCTGTAACTTAAAAAGTAGAACTAAGTCTTCTGCAAGAATGGTGCCATATCCTCTAAGCTGCCTGACAAGCACAGATCATGCAGGCAGCAAACTCAGAGTAAACATGCCTTGCTGTGACAGCCTCTTTGGGGGAAAAAGCTACGTAAAGTCTTCTACCATTACCATGTTATTAATTACAATTTAAATGTGTCATCTGTAGTGCACCTTGTAAAAGTGGTAAAAATATTCTAATCATAATTTGCATTAGAATATTAATTGTAATAAGAGATTTTCCACAGAATAAAAAGCTGTCTTAAATCAGAGGAGCTGTAGAAGAGGTGTATTTTGTAAAAATTTATGCATAAAATTTTTAAAACACGTATGTATGTATACACATACATATACATATTATATATATGCATGTGTATAGATATATAATTTAATTATATTTTATATTTTTTTCTCAGATGTATTAAATGTTGACTGTTTAATCCTCAAAATATATTTTATTAATTAGATTTTCAAATATTCTCTTTAGAATGCGAACTGCATTGCTGTTCTCAAATGAATAATTAAATTTATGTTATAAGTGGTGCCATTAATGAATATTTACAAAAAGAAACACTAATTTGGAGAAATACGTTAATAGTTTACTAGAAAGGAAAAAAACCTCTTTCTTCTGATTGACTCCTTAAAAATAAGTTTACCTTTTATTGTTTCTTTAAATAGAAATTTTAAAGTGTTTAATGATTTATCAATACAATGTGTGTGCAAATATTTGTTAGTGATATTTACATCTCATATAATGTTTTGTGGTTTTTGAGGCAGAAAGGTAAGTTTTATTATCTTCGTGCCTTTACAAATTGGGGAGAATTTTGAATTTTGCATTTGCAAGGTAACCTTCCAGCAGTAAAGGTATTTTTTAATGTTCGTGTTCCCAGTGTTTCAGACACCTTCTGCCTCATCAGAAACTTTATGTGATTGTAGTTGAAGTAGTTTCAATGTTAACCCACATTTCCCAGCACACGCTTCCTGAATTAGAGTCCCAGGTTTTTTTAAAACAGAATATTTAGCGCTGAGCTGCGGACAGCTGTGTGTGCCTGGGAGGATCACAGGGAACTGTGCTGAAGACACAGCAGTCCCCCTCCAAGTGCTAAGGATTTTCTGCAATTCATTACAGAAAGGAAAAGTGGAGCTAAGGTAGAAGACTAGGAGCTTTGCACAGGACAAGAGGGAAAATGACAGCAGTGATAACAGGATAAACAACTAAAGCACTCTTGTCTCCCACGCTCTGGGCCTTTATGTCACTGATTTTTCATGGGTTTTCCCTATTAAAATCAATGTGGAGAGTAAGATACAATCTATAGTCTTTTTAACTGAGAGGTTTCAGGAAGGAAACAGATCACAAGCACTTGTTATGCTGTATTCAGCCTAAAAATTAAACAGTTCATTGGCTAAATTATTATTATTATTTCCCATTGCCACCATTCCCAAAGATGACTTGTTATCTATGTTGAAGGCTTCATCAGCCTGAAATATGAGTGCAGAAATAGAAGTCCTCTGGAGGAGCAACAGGCTCTGCCACAGAACAGCAATGTCTAACACTGTCACAGTCATTTTCTGGTGTGGTTTGCACTGATTTAAAATAAAGGAATAGAATGTCTGCATTTGAATAATTGTTTTTGTCCCATGTCATACAGCTGGTTTATAGTATGTGTCACTTCATTGAATGTTGGTTCATAAAATAAAATCATATTGGAAAAACTGCAGACATAAATTTAAGTATTTATTGAAAGCTGAGTGTAGCAAAGTTAAGTTGATGTTAACTGCCATGATCACTTGCCTGACTCTTGCCAGCAGCTTCCAGGTATGTTTAGGAACATATTGCATGAGACAGTATGTGACTTTTGAGAAATGTCTACACACAAGCTTTCATAAACCTTTATTCTGTCTTTAGAATTTGGAATGATGGGAGATCATACAATTAAAAGTCAGCGACCTCGATCTGTTCATGAGAAAAGGGTCCCTCAGGAACAAGCTGATGCTGCTAAATTTATGGCACAAACTGGTAATACATCAGTTACATTTTTTCTATTTACTGTTGTTAATTTTAGCAAGACCACTGCATGTTTCCATAATCTTTTGCTGCATATTTGTCAGTTTTCTAAGCTGATACTTTTTTTGAATCATTTATTTTTTTTTTTCACCAGTTAAAGTCCATAAATAAAGTAGCTAAGAATTAGGTAGAACATGCAAAAACATGCACTGTGAATGTGGATACTGAATCATTTAGTGTAAGCATGAATATCTTTAGTAGTAAAAGCAGTCTCACATGTACAAAACACAGGACAACTCACTGTGACATGTTAACTTTTTTTCATAGGTGTTAAGAACATGCTTCAGAATTTCTTTATAAATAGACTGTCTAATCCCAGCTTTAGGCATTTATCAAATTAATTAATTACTGGGGTGACTTTAATGTGCATGTGTTCAGCATTTACTATCTTTGGCCCAGCACGACGCTCTATTCTCTAGTTTCCAGATTCATAATTGCTAAATGAAATTGGCCGTAAGTAGTTTTTAATTGGATGTGCAAATTATCTAGCAGTTTTTCATCTAAAACATATTTTCTAATTTTGTTTGAGCAACTTCATCTTCTTTATCTAAAGATACCAAGATGATATTGGAAACCTGGAACTGAAGTAATTAAAAAAAAAAAAATAGCCTGATTAGCCTGTTTACCAACAGTTACCACAGCTGTCTTTGAGGTCAATGATAAAATTGTAGTGGTGAGTTGAATTAAGCTCTCATACACCAAAGCTACTGCCCATTTTGACTTCAACAATGATCCACATATCTGTTGGTAAAACCTAACTCTTTATTGGTACCCTACACACTCCATTGCAGTAAGCTACTGAGTCGACAATATTGTGCCCCATAATTTTTGTATGGATTTGAAACAACTTCCTCTGTATTCCATAGTTACTAACCTAGAATATATGCCTGCATCAGTCGTACATAATGCTTCCAGTTTTTATGCACTTCAGTAGAAGAGCTATAATTGCTTCTAGTTTTGTTGCATGTTGACTTCCTTAGTGGTAGGATGCTTTACTTAACAGATTTGCAGAAATCGATATATTAAGCACTCCAAGTACATGTATAGCCAATCAGTGTAGATCTGTTTGGTAACAAATTTAGAATGGGAAAAAGTCTGTTTCCCTGGTAATAATCTATAGGATTGCTTTTATGGCTAACTCCCAGATACTACTGTAAGCAAATGCAGTGGAAGAAGGGAGCCTAGAATTCGCTAGGTCTCCGTGCAATTTTTGTTTAGGCAAGTAGAACTTATCACTTACATACCTAGCTAAGACATAGAATGTTAGTTGCTTACTACGTAGAATAACACCTTTGCTTTTATGCTGCTTCTTGAATTCATACAACTACTCAAAAAATAAGTAAAACTATCTGAGTTTTTTCCCCATATAAATCCCTAAAACTTTTATAATATCATGCAAATCTTGTATTTGATAATTTTTAGTCATGCATTGCAGTGCATCTATTATGGGTGTTAGAGAACTGCATTACAAATGCAGCACTTATACCATCACCTTCCAATACATTGTGTGTGTGGAGTGGGAGATGAACATTCAAAATTATACAGGATTGGTTTTCAAGGTCCTGTTCTGAAAGCATGTGAGATGTATGCGCATATAAATTTGGATGCCAAAGTTTGGGGAAATCTATATTTTCCATGCTGTAGGTTAACACATTTTAAGTAATACTTGTGCTCTTTCTGGACATACTAATTTTCATCTCTTCATTTTGTTTTTCCTTTGTAGTGATCATTGCATATTTTTTCACCTGTAATGCATTCATTTTTCTTGCAATAAAATAATTGTGATATCTTCCTAAACTGATTCATAAGGTTTTTTTCTAACATATCTATCTCATTAATTTACCCACTAAGAAATATTAATAGTAATTGGTTACTGAATTTATGAGGTTTTATATTTTAAGCCTTGATATTTATTTTGTGTACTAATAAAACAGATACAAAAGTGCAACAAAATGTTTCTACATTTGTAAAAGGCAGAGAGATAGGAATAGAGAAATGTCTTGGAAAATATTTATGAAAAGCATTTAATGCTGTTAGAATTGTGGACTTAATCCACCAAATTTTGCTGGGAAACAAAGAGTTTTAAAATATGGTATTAAATTATGCATTTTTCTGGTTTTGGAGAGTGTTATGAGGCAGTAAAAACATTTATTAAAAAATACTGTGTGAATAATTTCTTGTTCTATATTTGTCATTTTATGTGTTTGGACTGATCCTTCCCTTAGGTGTTATGGGATTTAGAGAGTATAATGCAGGTAAGTTTTACACAGATCAATGAGGCCTTCCGTACAGTAAGTTATGTTTCCTCTTACGTGTCAAGCATCAGGGGAGAAAAAAGTTTGGTAGCTTGCTAAGGGATAATTTGCGATTGTAGATTTAATGTGATTGATATAAAAATTTAAGAGTTCTCAAATAACAGAAAACAAGGAGGAAAATAAAACGTAGCCCCTTCAAAATTTTCATTTCAGAAAAGAAAAAAATTGATAAAAGAAAAGCAAACAATGGAAGATATATTTTCAGATTATGTACTCAACCTGGATTTATTCTAGAAAATATAGCAGTCTTTATGTGCTTAAATTAAAATGGTAAATTAACAATGATACATATCTGTGAAGATATTTCCCTTCTTTTAAATCTTTTAAAATAAGTAATAATCGCTCTGAAAGCAGTACAAAATACTCTGAAAATTTAAAAATTACCAAAAATCATAATGCATTGTGTAAAAGGAAGCCAAGCAGCTGGTGAGATAAGTGTGTTCTTTATTTTGTCTTCATTTTCCTCTTTTTGTGCTGTACAGCATGTTAATGTGGAGGATCTTTCACGAGCAAATGTTTAAGCCTTGTTTACATATGATGAAGCATATTAAGAGATCATGCCTTTTGTGAATGGACAGTACATATATTCTCAGAACTTCTAAGTATTAATACTAATTTCAAAATTCACTCAATACAGTCACACAACAGTCTGACAACAGTCTAATAATCATGTTGCTGCTATTTTCCATCATATTCCAAGGGCTAAGAATAACATTTTTATCACTTTAAGATATCAAAAAATTACAATTTTTAATTTTTAATTTCTGTGTTTTATTAGCTGTGCACTGTCAACATGTCTATGTTGAATAATGGATCATTTACACTGAGTATATATAACTGTTTTGCATAATGAGGAACATCTTGAGAAACATAGTTTAGACTTTTTCTGCTGTTTGACCTTTTATCTAAACCATTTTAACAAAGGCAAAGTCAAACTTCAAACATGTAAAAAGACAAAGAATATTAGCCTAGAAACCCACAGTAATACAAGTCTTTTTACCATGTATATAGGGCTTACAGTACATATTTTATAACTGTTAATGTCTACATACTAAATATAAATACATATTAAATATATTTAGCACGTTAGATCATCTAACCTGAACCCAAGCCATCTAACTTTCTAATCAAAGTGCTAAATTCATGTCAGAAAAACTATGAAAACAATAATCAGTGATTTTTTTTTTCAATTTTTTACACCTAACAAATAAAGAAAAGGACTGCAAAAATCACTGCTGAGTTTTTGTGTGTAGAAAGCTCATGATTTTGTGCTACTCCATAGAAATTTTCAGAATTGCATATAATTTTGTTAAAAACAGAGAGATTTGTGTGCTAATTATAAAACATTCTGCCTTGTTACTGAATAAGAAGCACTTTTTTTTTTTTTTTTTAAGCATTGAATAGCCTTAGAATTGAATCTTAGAAGTCTAGCAGAGACAATCATTTTGCAAAGGTTTCATGCTTGACCTCTGGGGAAAAACAAAAAACAACCTAAAGAAAGACAACTTGGAGAGATTCACAGATTCTTGCTACAAAGCACAGTTTGAAGAAATAGTATGTCATTTACTGCATTCTTGGAAGATAGCACCAGAATATTCCTGGTTTGCAGACAATTCCTCGATTGTGATCAGTATGAAACTTTTGGAAGACTAGAAGTATACTGAGATAACTGGAATTTCAAGGAAACTCTTCAAGTCTTCAGATTTTATCATGCCACTGATTTTAAAACAGAAAGTCCCATTTGTTTCAAAAAGGACTTACACTTAAAAGTCAAGCATGCAATAAGGGTTTCAGCTGCCATTTTACATTACATACTGATTTTTAACAGAAGAAGCTAAACATCAATGCACAGTTATTTACTCAAATTGTTCAGTGAGGTATATTCACATTATTTTTGCATTTGCTTTCTGAGAATACTCAAGGGATCTATTTTTCTGAACATGAATTCCTTTGGGAAAGGAAATTCCAAAGGAATTCCAGAACTGTGTGTATAGCTGTTCATGAGAATTAAATTCAAGCATTCTTTCCAGAGCATCTGTGCAAGAAAACTTTATACATTACTTGCTTTCAAAAAATGAAAATATAATGTTCTGTCTCTCAAAAATTAAAAAACAAACCTCCTCTTTTCTGCTATACAGTATTAATAAATCACATCTGATGAATTTGAACATACTAGTACATATTACATGCAGTAATGAGGTCTGGCAAACCCAAGAATTCAGCACACCTGTAGGTCGAAAGTAAAGAGAAGATATGTGCAGCAAATGATCAAAGTTCCCATCCCACATTTCAGGTTAAAATTTAGTAAACAAAATGTTTTTCTTTGCCAGGGAACTTCTTTCAAATGCTATATGACTCTGCCGAAGAAAATATAAGCCATTAAGGGGTTGGTTTGTCTGTGTTTTTTTTTTTTCATTGGAATTCCCTTACTGATAGGGTTCCTTAAAATGTTGCTGAGCCTTAATTCTAGAGGGATAAGTATAAATATCAAAGATAAATCCTTTGCTATTATATAAAAAGAGTTGTCTATGTACTTACAGAATCCTGAGGGCAGTGTTGTTTCTGAATGTTGAAGGGCAGTAGTTCTCTTAAAGTTGTAAATGATGCTAAGACATCAAAGTGTTCCCCTCTGACAGGCATTATATGATTGCAGCATTGTAGGTGTCTTTGTTTTCTATTCATTGCACATTTTCACAGCTGCTTTACTCCATAAACCTTTAAATATTTATTTTGGTGTGGTATCTTTTTTCTGTGATTTATAAGAGCAGATGATAATGAGCTTCAGCAAAAAAAAAATTGTCATTAATACTTATGTCTATATTCATGTTTGTTTGTTGTCTTGAATACAGGTGAATCTGGTGTTGAAGAGTGGGCCCAGTGGAGTACGTGTTCAGTTACTTGTGGTCAAGGGTCGCAGGTGCGAACCAGAACTTGTGTATCACCTTACGGGACACACTGCAGCGGCCCCTTAAGAGAATCAAGGGTTTGCAATAACACTGCCCTCTGTCCAGGTAGTGTTAGCAGCCAATAAATAAAATTGTGGATGTTTTTGAACTGTATAATGATAAGAATTTGAAACTTTTTCTTTTTCTTTTCTTTTTTTTTTAATTAACATGGATTTCATAGGGGCATTTCAATTAAAGCAGAGAATTGTGATTCTATTCACCTGTGATTTTTTTTCATGTGAGTTATTATTTTTATTTTCAGAACAGTCAAGATATGGAACAAGAGCAACTTTTTTTCTGACAGTCTCATTTTTTTTCAAAAAGTCTATATTCTCTTATTTTCACTCAGAAAAGAGAAGGTAGCATGAGTACAAAGACAAACTAGGGAAGAAATCCAGATCACAAATACATTAAGGAGCAGAAATTAATTAACAGGGTGGGTTAACATATATTATTTGACATTGCAACTGTTTTGCCATTTAGAATATTCTCATCTAGGCAATGGGCCAGACAATGTTCTATGCACAGTTATGTCTTCATGGACTTCCCTTTACATTGTTCTGGCAAGAAAGGGCAACAGCTACCTATCAAAGGAAAAAAGATCAGACAAAAGTAACTCTCTTACATCTGACACATGGTAAAGGTCATCAGTATCTTGCATCACAGTTTTCCTACTCCTTTTGTCTGAGAGATCTGGACATCGTTGGAGTTCAGTAGTAGTTATGCACTAAGGAGAAGAGACAGGCATATTCAAGTTAGTTGCTGAAAGGGCACATCTTTCTTTAGACTCTACCTGTGGATCTGATTAATCTATGATGGGAAGCAAGAGGCAAAGCATATGCCCCATGACTACATGAATTTTCCTCTGCTGTGACTGAAATGCAAAAAAAAAAAGACTATATACCATCCTTCAGATGTACAAATTCCTCGGTGTCTGTAACATTTGATCCCAAGAGGGTGGTGAGCCTCTGGGAAAGCTCAATACATTTTTGAAGTAAACTAAATTGTCATATGCAGAGAACTCTTGGACTTTATCTCAATGAGCAGTAATATGTAGAATCAGATTCTCATGCTGTTACTGTGTGTGGAAAAATAGCCAATGGGAAGTTCATGTGATCCCATCAGAGTATGTGTATCAGCATTATAAGCACTTAGGGAGCCTCTGTAATGGAAAGCAACTTACAAGATTGTCTCTAGATAAAGCATGATGGTAACAAGAATTGCTCTCAACACCCAATGCTTTTCTATTGTGCTTAAGTTAAGCAATTCACATGAGATTTTCTAATATTTCAGAGTAGAAATGCCTACTTAGAGCTGAATTTTAATACTTTAGAAGTGGTAAAACTTTAACACATGGAAGTGTTTCCATACAAAAATAGCAAGTATTTCTAAAACAATTAGAGTAGCTTAGATTGTGCCAGAGGTGGGAAATACTGCAAAAGAACTCTCAAATACAAAAATAAGAAGTGAAAGAGGAGAACTGTAAAAGAAATGAACAAACATTGCAGACAATCAAAGATAGATTTAAATACTCATTTGAAACTATGTGAAGAATGAACATGACAGCAGAGTCCATGTCTCACAATGAGTTCTGCCTGATTTCTTGCTAATTAATATTAACTAAGAAGAGGAAAGAGGATTAAATCAAATAATTTTCAGAATTTTATCTTCATTCTCTCCAGGAAGGGATATGAAGTTTTCATACCAAAACAAAGCAAAACAAAACAAAAAAATCCAGGTAATGCAAAAGCCAAGGTAATTAATTTGCTGTCAAATTTAAACTGGAAAAAAGTTAATTCTTCGATATGATATTGTCAAACAAACTTTTAGCAATGCTCACCTCAAAACACTGCTCCATATTTCTCAGGTCACAAAGGAGCTGTTTCCTTATATCCTCACACTTCAGGATACAGCTTTTGTTTCCAGATACCCAGTATGAGCAAAGGCTACCAATTCTTAGTGTCTACATTGCCAATATATTTTATTTTTCAGCTCACCACAGCTGATTCTGATAATCTCTATGTATCTTGAGCTACCTTTCCTAAATAATTAGTCTTTTGGGCTTAATCTTGCATGTTGTTCCGTATAGTTACAATAACCTTAATAATTTATGTTGTTCTCTAGCTACAGGGTCACTACTGTGTAGAAGCGTGCAAGATTAGCAATTTAGAAAGACGCTTTTCCTAGGGATGGCTCCATTAATTTTTCAAACATCCCTTTAAGTATTAGCCCAAATATCCTCTGTCCTCATTCTGTTATGTATCCTAACTCGGTAAGTTTCATACTTCAGGATTATCCCTGGTCCAGCCATAAAAAAGTATATGGTCTGTACACAAGTGTATTTAAAACAGACATTTGACGAAATGATTAGTAAAAGGGTGGGGGGCATTGTGAGAGCTGGAATGTTTCCTCATCAAAACATTGCCCCTTCAACATAAAAAAATGTGTAGAATGACCCACTGTACTCCATGCGTCTATCCATAGGCTTCAAAGGAACCTGCTAAACTTACCAAATCTTTCAGACTATTTTTTCTATTGTCTTTATATATTCTTTATATACACTTTAACATCTTTTATATGCTGTCCAAGATACTCACTGTTAGAGAACGTATCTCTAACACTGTGATCTCAGTGTCGTGGAAAATTTTGAAAATGAGATTCACCAGCTTCATATATATGTATGTATTGGAATAGAACTTTAAATTTTGAAATAGTATTACTGATAGTTCAAGCAAAATAATGAAGGAACCACTATTTACATAATTTTAGGGTTATTTATATTTATTTCAGACCAATACTAATCTAGAGAAGTGCAGCATAGTAGACAACAAATCATAGCTCAGGTAATTTTTGTTGTCACTGGTTCTTTTGTGAGAGGGGACACCTCAAGATCCATTACTGCAGTGCTGCTGATTCATTTCACTTTAGTGAATAATTTCTAACACAGCTAAAACTTAAGGGGAAAGAACATGGGATTTCCATGCCTGCAGATCATCTCAGCTTCTATTTCTCCTTCTTCATTGCCTTCAACACCTTCTGCCACAAAATTTAGCTGAAGCTCAGCATTTTCAGGCTTATGGGTAAAGCAAGACATGGCAGGAGTGGGAATACACTAAGCCATTTCAAACATTTGTATGCTCAAATGCTATACTTTGGCTGGTGTTACATGCTAAGGTAGTTTTACTTACCTCCCTTTTTCCTCTCCCTTATCTTACTGCAGCAGGGCCTGACAAAAAGGCCCTGTTTGCATCTTTCTTAGAGGCCTCCTTTAAGTAGTGGAAGGTCACAGTAAGGTCTCCATGGAGACCTCTTTTCCAGGCTGAACAACCCAAACTCTTCTATCTTGTCTTCATAGGAGAGTTTCCATCCCTCTGATCATCTCTGTTGCAGTGCTCTGGACCAGCTCCAACAGGTTCATGTCTTTCTGTGCTGAGGATCCCAGAGCTGGATGCAGCACTCCAGGTGGGGTCTCACCGGAGTGGAGTAGAGGGACAGAATCTCATCCCTCGCCCTGCTGGCCATGATGCTTTTGATGCAGCCCAAGATGTGTTTGGCTTTCTGGGCTGCAAATGCACGGTGCTGGCTCAGGTCCGATATCTCATTCACAAGAAGCCTGAAGTCCTTCTTTGAGGGGCTGCTCTCAATCCCTTTATCTCCCATCTTGTGTTGAAACCAGGTTGCCCCCAAGCCATGTGCAGGACCCTGCTGAATCTAATAGCATTCACATGGGCCTGCTTCTCCAGCTTGTCCAGATCTCTCTGGATGACATCCTGTCCCTCAAGTTTGTAAACCACACCACTAAGCTTGGTGGTGTCTGCAGACTTGCTGAGGGTGCGTTCAATCCCACTATGTCATTGATAAAGATTTTAAACAGTACTGGACCTCCACCACATCAACGGCCATAATATTTTTTAAATATCTGTTCAATTTAAAGCTGAACAAATCAAAAGCATTTAAACCCCAATAAAAATCTCACAAAATATGTTTGTGATGAAGGATGAAGACCAGCATGGCCCAACGCCTCCTTCCACTTCACAGCAGTTGTGTGTTGTGAACACTGTGGGTGTTCACTTCAACATGATTAGGTTCACAGAGTGGCAGAGAGATGAGAAAGATGCTCTTCAGTAATCCAAACTTGTTGTGCTAGCAATGTTTTTGACAGAGAAGCTGGCAATAATCTGAATATTTTTGTCCCAAATAATGAATCTTGCATCTGAAACTGTGTTATAGAAAACAGTAACTCCTCTGCGGGCCAGCTCTCCATCTGGTGTAATTTGGCATAGCTCATCTGGCTATAATTCATCAGATGCTATAGGGGAATTTTTTTGCATTTAGAAAATAGTATTAAAGAAAGAAGATGTACATAAAATAACAGAAAGAAAAATCAGGGGTAAGAAACTTTAAATTAAGATATTCTTTTAAAGACAATCTGGATAATACTGGGCACTTGATTGAATAAATTAGCAATTCAGCTAATGTGTTTAACAGATTAATTCTTCTTGATAATTGTTTTGCTGACTGGTTGTTTTTTAGTGTTAGGCCTATTCCATCCTTGACTTTATTATTGGCCTACTAGTTTCAGATATAAAAGTCTATAAATGCAAGAAGGTGCTGTTCAATTTGTACTTAGTGAGATAAAACTTGTCATGGAAGATGATTTTTGGCACAGCTTAATTTAAACCACAAACAGATAGAAGCTGCTTTCAGTCCACCCAAGATGAAGCATTTTGTTTTGGCTTATGTTTAGTTCCAAAATCACATAAGATTTGTTCTGTGTTGCTGCTAGCATGCAGTCAACTCTTCCCAGAAAAAATATAATCCTTTTGGTTAAAGACAGTACCTTTAAAGAGCCACACAGCACATATTTTTTTAATTTTCAAATAAAGACGACTAACTTAGAACATTTTGATCGTATAGAATCAAAATTCCAAATTAAGCAAAGACTTGAACTTATATGTGCCCTGAAAAAACCTCCACTCTATGTCTTCATAGAGTCAAGACCTTTCCAGTTTATTATTTTTCTAGAGAATAATCTTTGTAGAATTTGAATTCATTTTGTTTAGCTGTTTTATACTTTTTTAAATTCTTGTTGCATGTGTACATTTTAATCAACCATTGTGATATCAGGAGATGAAATTATGTCATCGTTATTACTGGTTGTTGTTTGGAATCTGATCTGACAAACTGTTTTCTCCTTAATTTTGCTCATATGATAAAAATTGGGAATCTTAGAGATGTGTCTGGATTTGTAATCTAACACTTTGCCAATGAGAAAAAAAAATTTTGATTATATAGCTGAATCAAAACAACTGTAGAAGTATGGTACTTGTTGAGAATGGATGAAACTAAAAGAGTTATGTGCAGGTATAGTCATAAATTTACTATTTTTAGAAGTGCTAGACTTTCTGGTTTTGACAAAAATGTCACAATTAATCAAAGTTTCTAAACTAACTAGACTAAAATCTGTCACTTTAAAATTAATTTGGGCTGTTCCTGAGGGTTATTTTTTTTTAATATAATGCAGATGGATGTGATATTTAGAGTAAGATAATAAGGATGTAGGATGTGGTCTTTTTGACCACTTTTACGTGACCAAATGAAAACCTTTAATCAATTGAGCTGTTGTCCAGTGGGTTAAAGTCTTCCCTGAATAAAATTTGACATTTTCTGTCAGGTACAATTTCTCAGATGTTAGCTAACAAACTTTTTATCTCAACACAGTATCTGAAATGACATTTTTTCTTACTTTTAATGAAAGGCAATAGAACTTACCTACTTGCTGAATTCCCCTTGATCTTACTGATGAATTTGTGATAATATGCCAGGGAGCTGAATGTCCTTCCACAGCCTTGCAACTGAATTTCACCTCAGGAAATGTTATTCTGGTTCCTGCAAGAAAAGGGTTGTATTTGGAGAAACTGGGCAGATGATATGTGCCTTCGGGGCAAAGGAAACCTCTATATGATAAATTCTTTCACAGTGATGAAAAAAAGTGAGGACAGAACAGAAAATCTATTTCTTCTGTAATGTTGTGAATCATTACCACTGATACCCTCAGATGTTATACAGAGTTTGCCCCTCCAGACACCCTTCATAAAGACAGGGCTTCAGAAACAGAGTTATGTGATACTGAGTGAGATGTTCAGTCTGGATACTAAATCTTTGGATTTTTCTTAAATGCTTGACATTACTGCAATTCTCATCATTACATTCTTGTTCTCACATTGCCTAATTTAAACTTGTGCAACTGCTCTTATTTAAGCAGAAGAAAAATAAGTAAAGTTTGCTTTACAATATTATTCAATTTACATGGAACTGTTTTACCAATGTACGTGTGGAATCGTCTTACCAGTACATGCTTAACTGTAGTATATTAGAGAACTTTCCGAAAATTTCACTGCATTTTTTTCTGTAAAGGGATTGCATATGGTATGTAAGAACACATGGATATTGTATATCAGTTTCTCCTTTAGAAGAAAATGCTTAAAGTAGAGAAAGATTCATCTTCCATTATTCCTAATATCAATATTATCAAATATTTGTATATAAAAATACTGGCATAAGTTTGTAATTTATTGTGAACTCTGAAGGTATTTGCAGTATGTTGAATGATGGTTTTTCTAAGAGTACAGCATGTATTACTGTCTGTTAAATCAATGAATATGTTCGTGTAAGGAAATGGTACATATTTCTTTTACTTATATGGTCTTGGAACTTTTGAGGAAGCTAATCAAGCACATCTGCTGCCATCTTTGCACCAGAATTTAAACAATTGAAAAAACTTTAAGATTACTGCCCCAATTCATGGTATTGACACTGTAATAAATTACTGCATTTATTCCTATAATTTCAAAAGAAAGCTTAATTTTGATTGCTTCTAGATTTTAGAGTTGCCTTGATACAGAAAGTGTATGCCCGATTTTCACAAAAACTAGCCTCCTGAAAATCAGGGCTATTAAACATATCAGGTCAGGCACCGAAGATGTCATAACTAACTTCTGAAAAGGGATGTCATCTTGCGTAAAACAGTCAAAGAAGAGAAACTGTGGTAGCGAGATTAGTTTAAAGATTAGATAAAATGGTTCAAAGTATATTTTTAATTATACTTTAGAGAAAATATGATTAAATTAAAATTAACTAAGTTTTAAAAAGTGTATGTTTTCCCATGATAAAGCTTACCTATGTACTGATTTCCTTGAAGGTGGCAAAATAATTCCTATTTAAAATATTGATCTTGCTTATTTTGAAATCCTTTTGTTACTTGTGTGTCTGTTTCTGGTTAAAATCTGTATGGTTTGTTGCAGTACATGGCGTTTGGGAGGAATGGTCACCTTGGAGTTTGTGTTCATTCACATGTGGTCGAGGCCAAAGAACTAGGACCAGGTCATGTATACCTCCCCAGTATGGGGGAAGATCATGTGATGGACCTGAAACACAACACAAACCTTGCAATATTGCACTCTGCCCTGGTGAGCTCATACAGCAACTCTCTGCTTTGTTACAGTGCATTTCATGTGGGTTGTTTGTGATCTCTTCTATAGCCCTTTGCACACAGGAAAAAGAAATTATACAAAGTGACTAGTTTGAGCAATATTGTTCATAATTCTGACTGTAGTGGTTAAAGTATATAGTCAGGATGGTAACTGTTCAAGACAGAAGCAAACAATTTTTAGTTTCTTTGAGACGCTCTCTCTGTAGGGCACAGTATGTTGTGTAGGAATTCTTGATTCAGGATGGGTCTCAGAGAACGAAAAGGCAAACAACTTCCCAAGTGTGGCTTAAAGAGAGACATTCAGAGGTCGCATAGTTTGTGTCCACCATGTCTGTATGAATTGCGTTTGCTTAGAGATTCACTGTAATTATTTATTCATCATATGACAAACACATTTGTGAAAACATCATATTTAAATTGCTAATTTATTCAAAATGGATATTATTTACATGTGTACAGACAGAAAGGCTCACACAAGCTAGGGCATTATTTGAATTCCTGTTAAGTTCTTGTGGTACAGATTTTAGGTGCCTCATTTGTTGTAGTTATGCGCTAAACCAATTTTCAAAAAATTCCCACTAACCAAATAAACAATGCATGGGCTTCATGTTAAACTGTCCATCCACTAAAATTAAAGCTAACTAAAAAAGATGTATTCTTTCAAAATTGATTTTTAACTTTTTAGATTGTGATTAATTTAGACCAACTTTTTCAAAATACATGTTTACATGTAATACATCCAACTCACTTCATTATTGCAAAGAAACACAAAAGATACTATACCTAATCTGTCAAAATAAACAATTATTTGAGCACTCTGAATTTTGAACAGTCATTTGTATCTAAATGACTTTTAGAGGCACTTCTGTACTGTTACACTTAAAAGTAACACTTTAAGTCTTTGCTCAATATTAAGATTTGCTGCAATTTGCATGTTCAATTTTTTACAGGAATCTTCATGTTGATTTCTCTATTTTTAAGGGTATTTCTGAAATAGAAAACTCACATGCTATTTTCTCCTAAAGATAAATAAGAGAGATGTATGAAATATATATGAGAAGCCACAGAATGAGTTTTCTCCAAAGACAGTATAATAATTGATTCGATCTTTCCTACCCTAAATAATACTATATAGCAACGAATAAAACTGAAGAGGGTGCATTGAAATGTAATTTCCACAATGTTTTCCTCTTCACATAAACCTTTTATGATTAATGAGTGGAACTAGCTTCCATGTTTGGAAAGATTTCCATTTTCTGCTGAATAAATTATCAGGGCTCAGCTTCATAGCTTCAGAGGCATCTGCATTGAGAAGTGGTTCACAACCAGGCATTACATAGACTATTTAATACAGAACTTTAGGGAAAAGCCTTCGAAAATCTCATCCTTTAATTCACTGATGCTGAGACCCTGGGCCCGGGATATGGATAGTATCTTTGGAATATTCTGTTGTTAATGCCTGACAATAGCAAATTAGTTTACCTCCATTTATTCACTGAACAGTGATGCACCCATACAGAACAGTATGTTTAATCGCTAACTTTAAGATTCTGCTTCCTATTTTCGACACTAACACCATCAGCTTAGGGAGCTGCTATTCCAGCTCCCCTTTAGAAGAATCCCGAAAACAGGGTTTGGCAAGTGCACCAAGTGAAATTCCTTGTTTAGTGTGGCGGTGTTTATATAGCAGTAGTAGTTATAGAACCAGGTTTTCAAGGACGAGTATTAATCAAAGTTATATTAGAACCTACATTTTGAGATTATATTTAACTGCAGGAGCAATGAGGAACTGATGATTGCCAAAATCTCTGTGAATGCAGGATCCTGAATTAGCACAATTAGTCATAACACATTTCATAATGCTTGCCTGTTTTTAAACATACTGTCTAGTCCTATTATTATCGACCATATAATTTTTAACTTGTATGGAAGCATAATTGCTTTATATTTTTCATTATCTTGGTTTTTAATATTTTCATTTACCTCAAGAAGCTTTCTGATATACAAAATTAATAATAACAGTCATTAACCTTTACTCAGGAGAATATTCATCCAAACCCGAGTGCATGGGCTAATACAAATTACTAAATACAGAACCATTTCCACCATTTCCATTTGTTTAGACATTTATCTTGACAAATTCAGAAAGAAGATTATGCAATATGCAAACACAACAGCAGATCTGATAAGGAAGGAAGGCAGGCGGTTTCTGTCCTGCTACATTTTATCTCAAAAGAATGTTGAAGTACTGGGATCATTTACCTTACAGGGAGGATGAATGATAAAAATATATTCAGCATTGTAAATACAGAGAAGAGAGACTAAGGCAAAGTGGTAACTCCTGTTTTCCTTTTCCTGTTCAACTAAAGACATCTAGTTTCACCATCAGGACCAATAACTTTATAATCTGACCTATCCGAACTATCACCACAGCCTTATAAATCACTTCAAAGGGCTCAGGGCTTATTTACGTGTTACAAGAACGGCCCTCACTTTTGCCTAAAAAGACCAGTCTTTTTTATAAGGCCATGTTTTTAATAAGACCCTTCAACCTGTACATGACCAAAATCATTATTTATCTTTTTTTTATATCAGTGTGCAATTAGAGGAGATGGAACGCTCTTTACTTGAAGAAAAAGGAAAACTGTTTTATGTTATTTTAAAGCGGCTCGTAACGTTGGTTCTGTATTTGATGGCCATAAGGAGCCAGGCTGGGCCCGGCCCGAGGGGCTGTGGTCACCTGCCCGGCTCCGGCGGTAACTGTGCTGTGTCCATCTCTTTTGCGGCGGCCGCGGCAGTGGACGGACAGTGGCAGGAGTGGAGCTCGTGGAGCCAGTGCTCGGTGACCTGCTCCAACGGCACCCAGCAGCGAAGCAGGCAGTGCACGGCGGCGGCCCACGGCGGCTCCGAGTGCCGGGGGCCCTGGGCCGAGAGCCGGGAGTGCTACAACCCCGAGTGCACCGGTGAGTACCGAGCGGCCCCGGCGCCCGCCCGGGCCGGCAGCAGCTCCGAGCTGCACGGGCAGGCCGGCCTCGGCAGGCCGCGGGGTCAGAGCAGCTGCACCCACAGGGATGCTGAAACAAAAGTCGTTAACTACGACACAAGAAGTTTCATGTCAACATGAGTATGAACTTCTTTACACTGAGGGTGGCAGAGCAGTGAACAGGCTGCCCAGGGAGGCGGTGGAGTCTCCCTCTCTGGAGACGTTCAAAACCTACCTGGAGGCGTTCCTGTGTCACCTGCTCTAGGTGACCCTGTCGTGGCAGGGGAGTTGGACCGGGTGCTCTCCAGAGATCCCTTCCAACCCTTACAGTTCCGTGATTCTGTGAGTCCTGGGGCCTCATTCTTATTTACTTGATGAGGTAAAAAGCTGACGAATGTGCCCCAAAAGGCTGCATGAAGGCAGCACATCAACTTTTTGGCTATATTGCTGTTTGAATGACATTCAGCGGTTTTAGGCAGGTATTTTTGAAGCCTAAAAATCTTAAGTTTTTCATGAACCTAGAAAGTAAATATATGTGAACTGATTCCCTTTTGTGCTGAGACTACTTCATGATCCTCTGACAGTACAAAAGCAGCCTTCCAGGGTGTGTAGATTCTATATGGATTTACCTTTTAGCCTCATTTGCTCTGTCAGAGCATGTAAAAATCAAGATCTTAAAATATCACATGCAAAAATGTTTTTACTTAGTTTTTTTTAAGGGTACTTAGGCATATTGTAAATGTATATCATTACTGTACAACAGCACTATACAAATAAATTTTAAAAAAGATTAATTCTCCATTATGACTGTCATCATATAACCACTGTAATTATATTTTTCCAAACAGCAAATGGCCAGTGGAACCAGTGGGGCCACTGGAGTGGCTGTTCCAAATCCTGTGATGGTGGCTGGGAGAGGCGGATAAGGATCTGTCAAGGTGCTGCTGTGACTGGGCAACAGTGTGAAGGAACCGGAGAGGAAGTTAGACGGTGCAGTGAACAGAGGTGTCCTGGTGAGATGAAAATATAATTGCTGTTACTATTTACACTACAATACGGCTTACCTTAATGGGCATCTTTAGGAAAGACAAGATCAATCTCTGTAGAGTAACAGGCAAAAAGAGCCATATCTGGCCTTGCTTTAGACAAGTCACTGCTGGATTTCTCAGCAGATTTCTGTTTATGCAGCTCGGTGCAAGTTAGCCCTATTAGACATACGAGCAATGCATCATGTTTTGAATAAAGCAAAATACCATAGTAAAAATAGTTATCATAAAAAAATATTCAGTTGCCTAGGAATGCCTGTACTATTTGGAGCATGAACAGTTTGCTACAGAAAATCTCTTTGAATGCACTGTGTCTGAGAATATGAGGGCTGGTTTTGTAATTTGGAAATCTTTTTATCCAGTGTACAAGTGACGTCTCTAATACATTTGGGGTAAATTCCAGTGCAGTAAAAATAAGGGCTAAAGTGAGCCTTACCACAGTGTGGAGAATGAATGAATAAATATAGGAGCAACATTTTATAAAAAGGAAAGTAATTTAAAAAGAAAGACGCATATTTCTATTATTAAGCATTAATATAATGCTTAAAATATCACTTTTTTTTTAATATAATGCTTTGTATCACTTTTTACTTTGCCATCCCAACAGACTGAAGTCTTTCCCACTAAAAGCTAATAAAAGTGTACTTTTGAGCTCTTCAAAAATTTTGAATAAAGAAGACTTATCTGGTGAATCGGATAATATTTATCGGTAAACACACATTGTCCTAAACTAAAAGAATGCATTGCTGGATAGGTGAAAAATAAAAAAAAAATAGGATGTTTGTAGGGTAGGATGTTGTAGCCATTCACTTGGGAAATTATGTGATCTGAACTGCAAGCTAGGAAGCAGCAAAAAATCAATCTAGCAATCTGACTTCTGGACATTTTGCTGGCTGTGTTCTCTGGTAGTCAGAGAAGGACTTAAATGGCAGGGATGCTTTGGGTCAGGAAATGAGAAATTTATCAGATGTGAATTTTATGTTATCAAGCCCATATTTTTCATGGGCAGCATGTTTATCCCTTGAAAGCCATCAAAGAACAGTTTTCAAGGTATTTGCAGTACAGTAGAACAATTAATCACGTGGCATTCAAAGAACACCAAAAAGACTATTTTGTAGTTAGAAAGTTACAACACTATACTGTAGCAGTTAACTGAATTTAACTTGCTTTTTTAAATGATCTCTTTAATTTTAATAAAAATTTCATTATTTGAAAAGCAGTACAAAATAGTATTTGCATTGGATTCCTTAGCAAACTAATTTCCATAGGTAATGCAGACTTTCTGTATAAAAGCACAACACTAATAGAAGATTAATATGAATTTTCTCAACAAGCAGACAGTCAGGTGAACTAGATTCTGCTTATAAAACCATTCTTGAAGTAATTTGCATTTGTATATTTAAAAGTAAAACCATACTGCTGCAGTCCAATTTTCAAAGGTTGCCACCTGCTGTTAATAAAATATTTTACAGATGTATTTACAAGTCAAATGCACACAGAGCTTTATTTGCCATTTGTTGAACTTATTTATTTACATGATTAATTCCAGATTAAATTTAGTGTGCTTATAGAAACTATAACCTAAAGCACCTTTTAACAAGCTGTGCTTGTGCAGACTATTAGACATGAATTACAGATTTATTTGCCTCTAGACTGACATTTACTGAAGACTCTCAGATTTATATGTAGAGAGTGGATAATTTACCAAAATTTTATAAAATTATATACAGATTTACATTCTGTAAACAAGAAGTAAAATTGGAAAGTACTATAGAAAGTTGTTCAAAGTATAAGCAAATTTCATTATTTGTATGCTTTTCTTCCTAGTCCTAAAATATCTCAGAAAAGCTATTTTTGTCTCACTTTCTTTTTCTATGTAAGTCACTGAAAAAGTGAGAAACTAAAATGTTGATCCTTTTTCTTGTATTAGCATTGCTTTGCATAAAACGAGATCCTCAGGTGTGTAGAACCATGTAATATTTTTGTAAAGGGTATGAAGCTGCACCTGCTTGTATCACCCAGAGGTCTATAGATTTCCAAAAAGTTAAATTATTATTTAAAGCTGCTTTAAAACTGTGGAAGCGAAAGGCTAATAAAGCCTTTTTCTGTTATGGTGACTGATGTTAATACGATGCTTTGCAAACGGAGCTCTTTACTTGATAACTGAAAATCTTGACTGGACATTCTGTAGTTTGAGTTCTGTGTTATCTGAACATTATACAAAGTTTTCTTCATAGTTTCTTAGTGATTCTCTTCAAATGGCTGGGGCACGGACTGAATATTTTCAGCAGCATTAAGAGAGGCAGGCTCAGAAGTACTATCTGAAAGTTGGTTTCTCTCTTGGTCTCTGGACAAATTTTGAGTGTCTTTCTTTGTGATTTGATTTTATTCGCAGCTGTAAATTTTAACTGTTGTTTTTTCCTTCCATTGTGTAATAATCTGGGGATTAAAAACAAAGATCTGAAGATATTTTGGGTTCAGTTATTGCTGCTTTGTTGCATCCCAAATGTCTAAAGTTAAATTTCACTCCTAGTAGGTCAGCAGTACTCTGCACTCAAAATATTTTTCTGTGAAGGATAGCTTCAGAAAATTGGAAACAAATCAGAAAAAGTAAAAAACCTTATATATTTGGTAAGTGGCTGGTCACTCAGGAGTCACAGCAGAAAACTTAGAATGAATGAATGCTATGTCTGTCCCATAAGAATAATGGAGACAACTAGATAACAAATGACATTGCATCTGGCAAGGAGTTACATGGCAGGATGGTCAGAAACTTGTAGAAGAATGTGTAGGAGAAATTAGGCAATTTCCATCAAATTTTTCAATAAAAATGAAGAGATGTGAGAACCAAAAACAAAGTACAGCATTATAGAGGATAGAAGACTTCTGTAAATTTATTTTTATAAAAATCAGACAATACTCTTATGACAGCTTTAAGAATATATCATGTTCCAATAACACAGTATTGGTTTCCAGAAATACCTAATTCCCTAATCGTTAAATCTATATTAACTCTATACATGTTTCCAATATTAATGCTTTACTTGGATTTTACTCAAAAGAGATTCTCAGCATTTTTCTTATAAGCATATTTTCAGTAGTAGAAAGCCTAATACAGGAGCCCTTTAGACCAAAATATAACTGAAAACAATGCTAGACTATCTTGTTAGTTAACAGAAAGACAAGAGTGCATGACTACTAGCAAAGACTAGCTAATCGTTTCGTAGTGATGGTAGAAGTTTTTGTCACAGCAGTATTAGATAAGATAGAGCATGAGAAGGGAGAAGATTCAAATAATTGGCAACAGCTAAATAATAAAGTTAAATCTTTGGGAGTTTTTTTGTCTCTGATTACAGCACTGTTCTATAAGACATCCAAAAGCTTTTTTCCTATTGCCTTTGTTTGTAATTTTGCCTGGGACATAGAATTAGGATTGAAGAGAAAAGTTGTAGTTCTACCATCATTTGACCTACTATATGCTGTAGGCTAACTTGCCTCACCCTTTCGTTGCCCTTCCCCGTATTTGTTATCTGCCTGTGTAGATGGCAAACTCTGTGAGGCTGCATGTGTCTCGTTTTGTGTGTTGTACTGAGCTTGCACAGATCCCAAGTGGCTCGATTGCCTCTGGGAGATGCACGTCCTCTGTCTCCAGTAATGTAAGAAGACTGTGCTTCTAGACCGTTGACTTTGTTGAGCATTTGTGCTTAGGTGGGATGAATTCAGACCTGTCATTACAAGAGTGTAACGTGATATATTTGAGTGCATGCTCTGTGTGGGAAGATGCTGCTGATTCACGTCATGGGTGAAAGAGGCCTTCCTTTTATTTGCAAATGATAGCAAATTTTACTTCAGGATTTGCTGTTTGCTTCTAAATTCTAGTAGCTCGCTATGATTTAGTACAGCAAACTCATATTTATGTGTGGGTGCGTTATGAATTAATTGTGCCATAGTTACAGTAATACTTGAACTGGTCCTGAGAAGAGCCAGCAGGATCAACAAGGCTTTTTAGCTCAGATATGGTACCGCTCCGGTGTGACTGTAATGCCTCCACGAGCGACATGGGTTGCAGCCTCACAGATGCTTTAATGTGGGTGGATGCCTGATGAGTAAGCTCTGCCAGATAGGTTTTAGCTTTGGGAAGAAGGAGTTTATTTTTATCCACAGCATTCCTTGGTCCTTGTACGAGGCATTAAAAGGCCAAGAGTCAGCCAGAGACCAGGAAAACGACTTTGCTTGGGCTAAGCAAAACTTCTTCCAAGTTCCAGCTGCTCCCACATCTCTTTCCTGGTAACTCTAGGTCTTGGGAGTGCCTTTTACTTTGAACACAACACACAAGTGCACTATTATCTCTGGCACTAGGTTAAAGTTTCAATATAATCTTGAGTTCTGAAAATGTTAATTCAGAAGCACAGTAGTACCCTTGCAAATAGATGGGAAATCTCTGATATTACCTGTGTCTTGCTAATGTAAAAGGGAAAATATGGTGTATTTAAGTGTGCATATAGATGCATGTATATATTTTTTTCCAGAAAAAACCTCACATTTAGCATTCAGTATGTGGAGGGAAGAGTTTTAGTTCTGAGAATCAGCACCTAAAATGGTGATTAGTGAACACAACACATTTGAAATGGCCACAGCTGCATAACAAATATAGTTCTCAGAGAGCTCTAAGCTCTAGCAAATTTATGTCATTTATGATATTACCTCCTTATTATGTTAATTTACGCTCCTCAAAACAGAACATTTCTTTTGTTTATAAGGTCATAATAGAATGGTAATTGCTTTTGCTTCTGTCACCAGATGGCTTATGTTTATCAAAATCTGGCTTTTCCCAGTGAACACTGACCTGATGCATTCACTCTGTGGGCATATCTGAAGCGGGGCTAGTATTGTGGATTATGAATATAACTGACTGTCTTTGGGTTTCGCCATTAATGGATCTCTTGCTTTTTTAGCGGCACCAACTGTCTTGATTTACGATTCAGGAATGCTGATGGTGAGGCAAATTTAGCAAGCAATTTTTCTGCCCAACTGTGATTCATATTAGTATTACTGAGCCATCTGCTAGGTATTCTTTGTCCTCTACAAAGAGAGGGTACAGCTTTGTGCAAAAGTCTACTCGGTTCCCTTGCTCACACTTCCGTCAGCAGAAGTACAAAACAGGGAAGATGGACGATTTTATGGGTTAGATAATGGGATGGGCAAAATCTGTAGTCTGTTCCTGCCACTGCTAGAGATTTCCCGTTCAACCATGGGTGAATCATTGAATTGCTTTCTGCCTTATCACACCATCTGCTAGAATGAATTTCCTTTCTCTTTTCTTGTTTCTTGCTTTGTAACCACTTTGCTGTAATACAGCGGGGTTAATTTTTTTTTTCTGGAAATACATATAATAATAAACAATTCCTGATTTTCTCTGCTGAACTTGGAGTGAATTAGATTTCAGTAACTAACGATGTCAGTGATGCGAGTTGTGAGATGATTCCCGCCAGATGTTTTCTGTGCTAATCTAATTTACTCAAAAATCATAAACTGGAATCTACAGTAACATACAAAGAGCAAAAGGAATCTGTAGTCATGACCATGTGAAAATAAAACATGAAGCATTTGCTGAAGTTTATTTTTCCCCATGCAGTTCTGTTACTACAAAATTGTGACAATATTTTTCCCTTTAAATGATATTGCAATAACCAGTAAAAGGTTATTTTGTTTTATAGACACTCAGTCCCACATTATTGACTATACTTTCTTAATTACCAACTTGTACTGAAACACATTTCAGAGAAATAACCTGGTTTTATAATAACCTTCAGAATATACAGCTCCCATTTAGCACCTTTAACACATTTAGTGTTTCAACTGTCTTTTCAGAACTGATTCTTTCACATAAAGATTCAATTTTAGAAAAATCTTTACAAATTTTAGTTTAAGATTAGCATTATAACTTATCGCTGTTTAAGTCTCATCATCTTCTGATAGTTGTTTAGTGTTATTGATCAAAATAAAGCAACAAGGAAAGATTCAAACCTATTAACATTGTAACTACAACCTAAAAAGTGTTTGCTTGCTGGAGAGAATAAAGCTACGGGCTATATGAAATAAATACCATCACAAAGACAGATATAATTTCAGATATAATCTCATTTTTGTACTTTGGACTTAAAATTAACCCATGTTGACATACACATCTCAGAAAAAAAATGGGATGAAATTGAACACTTATTTTTCTGATATAAAATATGTTAATGTTTCTATTTAAATTCTCATTTATAAATGACAGCGCCTTATGAAATATGTCCTGAAGACTATTTGATGTCAATGGTGTGGAAAAGAACCCCAGCTGGGGACATGGCGTTCAATCGATGTCCTCTCAATGCCACAGGTACAGTATTACTTTAAAATCTTATGATGATGAAAAACAGGATAAATATTTTGCTTTGTGTCCTAGATAAATTATTACTAGACTTATATAAATATGCATATATCTATATAAACCTCACATATTTGCTTATGCATATGCATGCAAATATACACATGTACATATGCTGTCTCTTACAGCTTACATATATGCACGGGTCCATGGTGTGTGTACATATATCTGTATATATACATACATATACACATACATATGAGCATTATAGCCATGGAGAAAAAGCTGACAGGAAATCAATTTGACTGGATCCATCAGGCAAAGTGATGAAAATGAGAGAAAACACTGCTAAAAAGCAATCAAGTAAACATTGAAATGTGTTTCAGAATCTTATACTACTCTCTATATACCGATGATCATTGCATAAAATTGTTTCTGCGTGTGCCTCTAAAATAGCATGGAATATAGATTAAATAAGGTTGATTCTTTCCACTTGCGCTCACTTATATAAATATTTTCTGTCTTCTTTGTGTCTTGCAGGCACCACTAGCAGACGCTGCTCTCTCAGTGTTCATGGAGTGGCCTTTTGGGAACATCCAAGCTTTGCTAGATGCATATCAAACGAGTACAGACACTTGCAGCATTCAGTAGGTGCAAAGTCAGCTTTAGTACTTGCTCTGTTTATTCATTACTAATCATTGGCGTGAAAAGAAATTTACTTATTTACTCTTAGGTTTCTGATAAGCAGTGCCAGGAGGAAAATAGATCTGAGAAAGAATAATTTATATTAATGGATATTATTTTGGTCTTGTATAATGCTGGTGTTTGTGAAATAAGCCTTGTCTTACTGTAGAAGTGGAAAAGTGAATCAGATTCCCTTCTTTCATGTCCACTGTGTGAAATTTTTATAGATGTCAGAGGCAAGACATATTTTAGTTTATTAGAAAATGAGAGGTGAATAAATTAGATTTACTGGGAGAGCAACTTGCTGAGAATTATGTAATACTGCGAATTCTTTAATTGCAGAGTAGGAAGCCAGAAATATTTCTTTTTGCTATCAAATTTAGAACTTCACTTTCGAATGTAACAATAGGAAATGATTATAGGGTAAATCTATCACAGTGTCTCGGGAAAGGTAAAGTAACTCTAGATGAAGAAATACTATGTGAGTTTTTTTCAAAAAGCATAACAAAAAGTTTCTTTGCAAAGTATAGGCATTATACAATTATGTACTGCCTAACTATGTTTATATGGATAGATGTAGCACATTATGTATATTGCTTTATAAAATTTTTACCATGGTATATATTAGGTATATTGTTCCCTAGCTGAAGCATTCAGCCGGGTTAATACTATAGTGGGAAGTGAGCCTTTGAAGATTCTCATGGACAATGGGTTTTCCCTGCATGATATATTCTACTGACATTCTTATTACTCTGAATCCTTTTCCAAAGGCCACTGCTCTGTTTATCATTCAGCAGAGGCACACTAATACAGCTCTGTGCTTCATAACTTCCCAGCCTCTCAACCAAGTGCAACACTTCTGTAACATGTTTAAAATTCTTTGGTGGCTTGAAAAGCAGTAGCCTGGCTGCCATTCCTCAAATCTGGATTGCTACTTAAAGGAGATTTTGATTAATTCCTTTGAGCTGCATTTCTGTTTCGTTAGATCCAATTTATTTGAGGCCCGGGATTCAGTTTCAGGGTAGGCCAAAGCAAGAATGATTTTTAAAACAGGACAGAATAGATTGTCAAAGGAATTTTCCCCACTACACAGAAGCTTCTATTTTACACAGCTGCCTGCATGTGCATCTCTCCCTTTAGTGTTCATGCTCCAAAACACATTAAGTTGGCTGTAATATTTTTACATTTAATAATTTTGGTATTTTATTCTGTTGAAACAATTTCATATGTTATGTCTATGCTAGTTTGCAACTCAAACTATGCAAAATGCAGTTTCATGCTATTCAGTGGTTTGACTTACCTGGCTTTGGTAGGCACTGGTAATTTTTCAAGAGCCACAAGTCTGATTCGTGGAACAAAAGAAGACATTTCTAACCTAGAGCAGATTTATCTTTTTTGCTATATTTCCTTTTGGGAAATATTAATTATGAGTAAATGACACTGTGAAATATACTTTCTGCCGAAGAACATTTAAAAATAGGTAAAGCTTCTTTAAAATTACACAAGCATCTAAACATATCTTTTTGCTGCATAAAATTTAAGTCTAGTTCATGTGCATGCAAATTAAACAAGAAAAATGGACTTCTTTTACACTTGGGAGCTGTTCACAAAGAAAATTGGTCTGTCTTACATCTTTCTGCTTCTGAAAGTGAACAACGCACCATATTTAAAGAATCAGAGAAAGTAGAGGTAAAGACCTATAAGGTCATCGCCCTGCAAATGTAGGCTTGTCCCCCCACGATACATATGTCAGTTCCATAAATCCCTGAAAATAGGGCTTTATAAAGAAGCTGCTGACAGACGGTGTTGCTATAATAAATATGTGTGCTTATGAAAGCATTTATGAGTTGTCTCAGTGTGCTTAACTTACCAATAAAGTTATTTTACCAACTCAGACCAGGAAGAGAGGGGAGTATCACTTGTTCTGTGAATATTCCCATAAAATCTGAGTCTGAGCTGAATTCCTATCATTTATTATCTGAAATATATAAAAGTAAATTAGACGCACGGTCTTCAAAAAAATGATGTTCCTGAAGTTGATATAAAGCAGTTGATATACATAAATACAATATTTAATATGTTAAAGCATAGAATACAGACAAGTTCCTATCTTTTTGCCCTCCAAACAAGCTGCATATGATCTAGAACCAGAAGTCACGTAGTAGAATTCACATGATGCTGTGCCTAAGAAAATATTACCTAAAGAAAACTGTTCAGTATGATGGGAGCCAGAGAAGATTTCCTTGGCCACAGACCCTGCTAACCTGATTACATAGGTGCTGAACTGGAAGCTTATAGTTATACTAGTAAATAAACTTAAGCTTAAAAGTCGTCCTTGTAGTCATCTGCACTGTTTAACTGTTTACCTGTTAGCATGCTCCCTGACCATTTCAGACCATTACCAGAGAGCACTCTCCCAAGCAATGCCTACCGTCCTTTAGAGGATAGCATAGCAGAGAGGCCATTGTCAGCAGGCAATAAAACCATGGTTTTCTGGGACAGAGGAGAGATAGAGAGTTTAATGTGAGGAAACCACAGTTCTTTGCTATATGTAGTATAGAATTTTACCACATAACCACAGATGATTGACCCCCAAAGACTGTTTCCTTACTATGTGTAACTAGTGTAGATTCACTGCCTCATGCGCAAAGCTTCTTCTATTTTTACAGTTTTCTCTATTACTCACCTGGAATTGACCTGGGACAAATTTCAACCCTTAATAAGCAGTATTAAAGTAGCAGAAACCCAGCTAGTGTTGTGTAGTCTTCAGCTTGACTAAAGACTTGTACTCAGACCAACATGGTAGCTCTGTAAATCATGGTAGAATTGCACCAGGTTTTAATCTCAAAATCCATTTGAAAGTCTATTTGTAAAGACAGAGAGTCATTAAAGCTAAAAATACACTCATAATACTAAAGATAATATACTTTGCTCATAATCCCCAGCACCATGAATAACATGGCTTTTTCCAATCACTTACAGAATGTGCCAGGCAGACTTACTGCCTCTACTGCACGCGCCGGCGCTTCAGATGTAGGTTATGGCACCTCAGAGGAAAACGAGGTCTCCTGTTGGTTAAGTTACATTGTCTGGAATCATGGAACACTTTTTGATACATATATCAATATTATACTTTATATTCTATTGCAACAGTTTCAGAATAATTCACAGTCTTAAATTAATATATCTCCTCAATATATTTTTGAGATGAGTCTGTACTACATGTCCATTTTTTGTTGATGGAGAACTGAGACCACTTAAGCAGGAAATTTATTTCAAGTCTTCTGAATTAGTGCCTAGCCACTCTTCCTTCTTAATGTTCCTACATCTCCATAGCACAGCTCAGAAAATCCCTGGCATGGTAAAAGTATAACCACAGGGCCTCCGAAGAGACTATGCACTTGAACATGATGAAATAGTAGAGGGAGATGGTTTGACTTGAGGAGATCAACACTCAGTTTATGGCTTTCAAGGGCACCGTGTCCTACACGATAGGAGTTTGAGGAAAAGCAGTTAAGAGAATGATGCATGTCACCTATGCTACAAATGTACAGCCTGTACTTCTGTTAATTTATTTTACCTTGTGCACTATGGAGTACAGGTTCCTTTTAAAACTAGGAATGATAATTAGATCTCTTTGAATAACAGAACCAATTAGTCATGAATAATTTATCCTACATTTGGTACAAATAAATCATCAAATGAATTCAACAAATACTGTTTGACCAGCTTATACAGCTGGTTGACTATTAAGAAAATATATTCACTGAACATATTAAGGTACAAAAATGCCCAAATCCATGAAATAAACCTTTGGGAAATTATTTTCTTAGCTCTAATAATAATATTTAAAGAACTTAATTAGGATTATTCTTCCTAAAGCACTATAAGTGGAAAATTCAAAGTGATAAATAGGTATACTTTGCCTCCTGGAATCATAACCTAGAGGATCAAGCAATAACTGGGTGAGCAGAAAAAGGAACATCGCAGATCATATACCAGATTTTGTTCTGCTTTTCTTGCATTGTCCTAATGTGTTTGCAGTGTCTACAGCTTTGCATTAAGGAAGTGTTCTTAGTCAAGCACGGTGTCTTGAATCTGTTACAAGTCATTCTAGCTGAGAAGAGTATTTTGCTCAATGATGTGTAATTTGTTAAATCTGTTCTTGAGAAAGAGAAGATTACAAGAAATTCTTCCAAGTGCCTTTTTTATTGTGGATGGTGATGAAGTAAAGTCATAAGTTTTAATAAACTCTAGTGGCAGAGGATATCCTTTCTTCAGTTCCTTCTGGAAAGTTTTAGTCACATACTGATCACCAGGGTTTTGTTAATAGTGAGGAATTTCCTTCCTTTCTGTAATTCCCTATTAAATTCTCAGAATGTGGAGGATTTTTCCCATCTGTAGAATAGACAATTTGGGTTTTCAGACCATTTTACCAAATCAATTACTACAATAGCAGAAGTTATGGACCTTGCTGAAGCCTGTTCTCTCTTTCTACCCGTGGCATATAGTGTCATTTTCTGAAAACTGAACTACTTCGGTCTAACTAACATATTTTAATCTCTTTAAAGTGTATCTGTTTCTAGCTTAATGGACTGTTACATGTAGAAAGGCAGATTAGATGATGATCTAATGACCCAAACTTAGCCTGTATAATATTAGGAAGTATGCTTCTCATTGCTCATTATCTTCTTTTGATCTGGAAACAGAAAATTATGTACCTAATTATTTTACATAGAATTGTCTGCTTTACCTGGTACTTGGCTAATCTGGACTAGTGTCTTCTGAGGTGTAGTTTGGGGTTTTTTTACTTTATTTGGATAAACAGGGTAAAATCTTTCCTGAGACTTAGAAATTTATTTGTACTGTGATGACTGACTGCAGGACCAAGAATAGAATCAGTGATTAATAGCCCACAGGCCCACTTCAGATGGTATCCAAGAAAAAAAAAGTTACTGAAATGCCTCAAATAAGAGTACATTTTGCTTTCATATGCTCTTGAAGCCCATCAAATTTGGTACAGTACAAGCAATAAGAATAAGAAGCAAGACCCCAGAATCAGGAATATCCTACATTATCCTGCTTCCAAGAAGCATAGATAAAGAATTCTTCATCTATTCTTAATGCATTCTATGGATAATAGCCACCTAAATTAGAAAAAAACCCCAGCAGAATAAACAAAACAAAACAAACTGAAACAAGAAACCACTCACCTTCTCCCCAACTGTCCAAAATCTGAAAACCAGGAAAGAAAATATTTGAATGGGAGCTAATGAAAAAAATTAAAATGAGATTAAAATAGTTAAGTGTCAAAGAGCAATGAGATTTCACATTTTATGAGCTTTTTAGACATTGAATATTGAAGTTTTTCTGACCATTTTAAATTAAAACTGTTAATACAAAAAATCTTACCATGAAACATTAGAAACTGATTTTGTGAAAATTGAGGAAATACTTGAATACAAAGGTTATTTCTATTTTCTACTGTGTTATTTATTCATACTAAGCAATAGGATTTATTGAATTACAAAAAGAAAAAAAGATAATTTTGTAAGAGATCTGCTTAAAAAAGTATTAGTAATGTATCATTGTCTTACCACACACTGAAATAGCCCTTTTGCCTAAAGTGAATTTTCCTCTACTTGTCTTTGGGATGCTCTAGTTTGGAAGCTATATGAACTACACTCATAAATAATGATGAAGACTAAAGCCTGTCATCAAGAAACTTTGTTCCTGAAAGACATCTCCAATAGTATCAGAAAATCTATACTAATACAGTCCATTTTATAAACCTGTGTAGCACTTTTCTAGCCTGGATGATGAAATTCTATATTTAGTTGCTGTGATAAAAATAAGGCAGTAATTTCATAGACTCATAGAATGGTTTGGGTTGAAAAGGATCTTAAAAAACGTCTAGTTCCATTCCTCCTGCCATGGGCAGGGCACATTTCAGAAGATCAAGTGCCTCAAAGCCCCATCCAACCTGGTCTTGAACACCTCCAGTGACAGGACATCCACAACTTCTCCAGGCACCTTGTTCCAGTGCCTCACCACATTCACTACCGTCTTTCAATGCGAAGCCGTTTCCCTTTGTCCTGTCACTACATGTTCTTATAAAAAGGTAGTGGAAGGCTACTATAGGATCTTTCTGGAGCCTTTCCCCCAGCTGAACAATCCCAACTCTTTCAGCCGTTCCTCATAGGACTGGTGCTCCATCTCTCTGATCCTCTCTGTAGCCCTTCTCTGGACTCACTCCAAGAGGTCTATGCCCTTCTTATGTTGGGGGTCCCAGAACACAGTTCCACTTTTAGTGATATAATACCTAATATAACATGCATTCATGCAAAATGCGTTGCTTTTTATCAGAAAGTTGGAAAACTAAAATATCTCTTAACTCTTGAGAGTTAGGAAGGAAAAAATCTACATATGAATTATCACATTGATGTCAAAATATTAACACTTACAAAGGAGCATGGGAAGTTATGCAGGTGAATCTTTACATACCAAACTAATAATATAGCCATAAAAATGCATTTCTGCTGCTTCTGCTCATACTATAATTTTGTTTCAACTTTTTCCACAGCAGCGTTATTCACAATTTTGCAAGCGCTTGGCTAAAATATAATTTGATAAAAAGAGCTCTGAGGTGAATAATGATTTGCTCAGCTGCAGCTCATTAGAGATGATTTTGTTTTTCCAAATTATATTACAAGGGCAGCATATCAGCCTGTCCATGTACTCCTTACTGAAATGACTGCTGTACTCCGGGGAATGAAAGACTTCCTCCTAAAAAATTTACTGCTCCCTTTTTTTTTGCTAGTTTAGTGCTTCATTTCTTTTTATATAGCTGCAGAGCAAAGCAGCCAGGCTTAGTTTTATAGATTTGAATCCAGAGGCCTCAAAAACAACATTTTTGTTCTTCCTTAGTCTATACTTACATTGATATATGCCAGCTATTCCTCTTCACCTTCACAGCTTTTGATAGGCAGGGGTGTCAGTAAATGATTTGCTTTCCTTTCCTTGCTTTCCTTGTAAGGCCAGAATCTGCTGCTCTGCTTTGTCACTTCCATTATCCTGTCTGGAGGATGACAAACTTTTCTCTCATCAGAGTGCAACTGATCAGGATATTGTGACAGGCAACAGTTTTCTGCTGCCTCACTAACATTTTCCCTACACAGGAGAAGATTAAAACTTCAGGGAAAAAAAGCTAATGACTTTGGTATCATTGTTGGCTTGATGGTGAGGGCACTCTACAACTACCTGAAAGAAGGTCTCTTCTCTCAGCTAACAAGTGACAGGATAAGAGGAAATGACCTCAGGTTGCACCAGGAAAGCTTTAGAATAGATATTAGGAAAAGTTCTTCCTGGAAAAGATTGTCAAGCCCCAAACCCTGGAGGTATTTAAAAGACATGTAGATGTGGCACTTGGGGACATGGTTTAGTGGTGGATTTGGCAATGCTGAGGTAACAGTTGGACTCCATAATATTAAAGGTCCTTTCCAAGCTGAATGATTTTAAATAATAAATAATAAATAATTCTATGATATTGCCAACATATACATGCACCTCAATCTTAGAGATGCTATACAATACAAGAAAACATTTATCTGCTTTTCTGCACGAGCACATCACAACTTAATTCAACTTGGAGAGTTCCTTTTCTTCCTTTCTGCTTTTGAATGGCTGTTTTTTAATAGCCAACCAATCCTACTTGCTAAATTCAAAGAAAAGTCCCCACTATCATTTCAGGGTCCATAATAATTTTTTCCATGTCTGGAACACACACATTTACCAAAAATTAATATGTGTGTTAAATGAAATGTGCTCCTGTGTTTGCAGCTGCTGCTGTGTCTTCTGCCGTAGTGAGCAGCTGAATGTTCCCTGATCACATTGATATTCCCAACCAACCAACCAACCAACTAACACTGCAGCCACAGGTGGACTTCACTAGGGTATGGCCAGAGGTAAAACAATAGAAAGTCATTTAAGAACTCTATAAAGAAAGATTTAATCTAATTTTCCCTTAAAGTCTACCAGAACTGCTGGAACCTTCACTCCAATTGAATGTCGCTCTAGCTGCAAAATGACTGCAAGAGTTTGGTTTGGCAGTAGGAGATGAAGAAGCGGTCACAGCATCTTACATTTACAATCATTCCCTTGCTTTTTGTCCACTACTTCATTTGCTGCATTCCCCCACCATGGTTTATTAATTATATGAGGGTCAAAGGATTTTTTTCTTGCTTATTACTGTATGCAGCACACCCATGCAGAAATCAGGGCTCCTGAATAATACTAATTTCCTTGAAAAAAACTTCTTGGCTTGTCCTGCAATAAAAATGAGTGTTATGGAAATGACTGTATAGAAGGAAAATCGAACAAGTTTAGAAATTGGTTAAAATCAAATAAGCATTTCAATTGAAGCATTTATCAGAGCTTTATGGTTTAGGGACATATACTTACAAGGATGACTGCGTAACATAAAAAATGAAAGACAACTCATTTGTAGTACATCCCTTTTTGACCTGTAGCCTCAGCCATTCAGTCAGTATGGAGAACTAGGAGACTTTACCCCAAGCAATGTTATGTCTGTCATAGAAAACAACCCTCTCAGAGTCATCATTCTCTTTTTCCTCTCAACTCTTGCTCTTGTCAGGTTGCATTATACATAGATAACACAAATCTTGAAGACATGCCCTCTGGTTAAAAACAGAAACAACAATAACAACAACAAGATCTCTCACACAACATGCCAATGTGAGCTAGATTTAATCACAGATAATTGGAGCATTTAAGAGCAGTACTTAATAAAATAATAATACAAGCCCTGGTCAACAAACACAAAAATAAGTCTAAGAAAAAAAAAGAAGTGATCTGTTCAATGATTATTCATTCCTAATCCCAAGACTCATTTGTTATTCTATGGAGAGCACTCTTGTCTATTCAAAATATCCATTAAAATGTTTTGGTGGATCCATGCACAAATCAAAATACGAAAACTATATAATTACTTTCTCTCTATTACTTATTTAGTGGCTATAGCTCAATGATTAGAAGTGACGATATTGATGATGATGACAATGATGATGTTGATTGAAAAAAAGGAAATATGTAATCGGCTAAAGTGGTAAATAATCTCTCAAACAACATAGTAAGAATCTTCTTGTAAAAGAGGGCAGAGGAAAAAGGTACAGAAAGAATGAAGCATTCTTCTGAGCTGTTCACATTCTTCTAAAAATATTTTTGACCTCCACACATACTAGATTTTTTTTCAAAGATTCTTTCATAAACCTGATCACATATAGAAGAGCACATGCAATTTCATCTGTGCAGGTACTCAGTTCACCTGAGATTAATGTCCAAAACAACAAAGGATTCTGCGTACTTAATCCACCTTCTTTTCTCTAAAACCAAATCCCTATTTTGAGGAACATTTTGCTTAAAAATATTTGGATGTATATGACAGTGAAACGACTGTTTCTATATAGTAAAGTGATCCTTTTTTTTTTTTTATCTATAATCATTTTGAATAAGTTCCTTAAAGCATTGGGTTGTAGTGGTTTCAGCTGAGTGCACAGAGGCACAGACTGAAGAACAATTTCTACAAAAACTTGGTTCAGAAGACTGCACACCATGATTGTATAAATGCAGGAAGGCCAAAATTCAATTTCAGGGCTCTCCTTAAAATTTGACTTTTCTGGTTGGGGTAAATTATAGGAGGCTTTAGTTTGAGTTTCAGAACATTTGCAGGAATGTGTTACAGAATTATAGAACTGAATGGAAATTAATGAGATCATCCAGCCCAAACTTATGTTCTATCAGTATCAGCTACACTTGTGTTATTCCAGAATTTTATTTTTCTTGGCTGTTATTAAGGCCTCCAACATTGAAGTCTGCATAGTCTGTTTAGGTAAACTGTACATTCTTTCCTTTACAGTTGTAAAGTTCTCCTTAATTTATATCCTTAATCTTCCTTGACACAATGTATACAAATTACTTTTTCCCTTTTCTGCTGTACACAAAGGGAATATATCATTGGCTTTTTCTCTGCACAAAATGTTTGTTTAATAGTGTGTTATCATGATTGAAATTGAGACTACTAACTAATTTCACTGATGACAAAGTGGAAAATTACTATGTATTGCTTTAGCCATCTCCTTCATAAAATACTGAGTATATAGAAAACATCTCTTGCATGACATTCGGTTATAAATATTTGAATGCATACCTGAAAATGTATAGCCCTATCTGTAGACCTTACTGTATTTCTTTTAAAAGATTGATGAAATTATATTCTCGAACACCGAAACAGCCTGAAAACAGACAAATAAATTGTAAATAATTTATTATATTGAGGGAAGATAAAGTTCTGTGCCAAAACAGTTAAAGGACTGTCTATTGATTATCAGAAAAAAAACAGCCTGTAATGAAGATTTTGTCAAATATGAACAACTTTCTCACAATGATATCACATTACGGGTGTGGCGTGAATATTCTTACAATTTCTGCATCTTAGGAGCACTATATTTTACAAAATATTAGTCTTGGGTTCTGAAGTTGAAAAGCAAAGTGGTTTGCAGATTGTGAGCAATTTCAGGAGATAACTTTTATTTCAAATGATCTTTCCTCATTTCTCTGTGAGGCTTACTAATTTGGGTTCTTACAGTTCTCTCTCCCATAAAATGTATTAATGACATCATTAGTAATACCTAGCCATGAATCCAACATCATCTTAAAAAATAATGAAAAATGGTTGATGGTGTAGTTACTCTTCAAATTAATAATTCCTTTCGGTCTTTTATAGGTTTCTTGAGGGTTCATTGTTTTCTGTCCTTTTAAACCACATCTAGCTGTTAAGTTTGCAGTAATTACTATGCAGTAATAAATCTCTACTCCGATGCCGGCGGCCTAGGAGATCTGACTTTGTAAAGAGGCATTTTTATTATATCATACTTTCTGACAAACCGGGGGACAAAGGCAGTTGGACCCTGAGTCAAAGTCCAGTTAAACATTTCAGTAATTTTTCAAGTATGCAGCCATATAGTGCAGACAGATAGAGGCTGGGCTGACAACTGAAGTGTCAGTTTAACAGCTGCTTCATTTCACTATCTCTCGGCTCATAAACTTTATTTTTAATGAGCCTGCCTGTAAGACCAGTAAAAAATGACCTTCACACAGACAACTGCAAGGACCTAGAGTGGTGACCAAAATAGCTTTCCTGGGCAGTGCATAATATCACAGTGACCATAGCACAGAAAATAAGCAGTATGGTGAGAAAGATGTTATACAAACTACTGATGAGAATATTCTGTATTTTCATGCAGAAAGATTATTGTGATAGCTGTGCAATAATTCATTACCTTCAACTTATACTAGTCTGAACATCTTTAGTGGCTTTAATGGTATTGTGCCAGTTTACATTAACTGAGTGAATGGCCTGTGATTTTAAAGTTGTGTTTAGGAGTTGTAAGCTGTCTTATAACAAGAAAATACATTATATAATAAACAGATAATAAAGAGGCTGTTAATTTTTCCCTGCAAATTGCTTGCTGGTCTTAGAAAAAATTTCTGTTAATTAAGTCTAATTTTTACCACTTTTCTTAGCTAAACACATCTCAACCTTCTGCTTTTGCTATGCTATTTCTAAGGGTATGCTGCTAGTCTAACTCGAGGCAGTGTGGGCCTGGAGGGGATAGCTAAGGATTAGGGAAAGGAACTTCCATGTTGGAGCTTGAGAGGATGAAAAGAAAGGTACTCTTGGAGTTGCGTACGAGTGGTGTGGCCCAAGGGAGAAAGGGTCCTCGGGCTGGGAAATTGAACTTTCTAGGTATGTCATTTAACAAAAAAAGAGTTCCAAACAGAGCTGTAGTTTTTAAGAGCCAGTTATTCTGGGATACTTTGAACCACCTGCATCACAACCCTGGCTACTTTTGAAGCAGATATAATAACTTAGTCCTGTGGCATTGTGGGCACTTGCCAGACCTTTTTTATCACTGTATTCAAAGAGCAACCAAAATGTCTTCCTGAAAGCACTAAAGGCCATACTACAGCTCCCACTTCTGCTGTCAGAGATCTGCAAAATTTTTCACTAAAACCAGAGCTTTACTTGTTCAGAAGTATAAAAACCCGTCAAAAGTAGGATCATTTCAATTTACTATTTGCATTCCAAAAGCAGCTGAGGGCAAGACTTCTGTGGGCTTTGTATGTCCCCAAACTGTCAACAGTTTGGCCCCTGCCATCTTTTAAAGCATCTCCAGGAGCATGGAGAAACAAATGGGAGGTGAACATACAGATGAAGCAAAAGGAAGCAAAATAATGCACTAAAAATAACTTGCTAAATAGTTCAACAGCCTTCTTACTAGTGTTTATACAAGCGTAACAGCACAGTAGAGTTTTTATGAGGACTGATCAATTGCTGATATTAAGAGAATGTCTTTTTTTCTCTCTTAAACCCTGCCTTCAAGTTGTGTGATGCCTTTCCCACAGGACATTCTGAGGCACATATTAGATTTGGGAGTTCAGCTATATGGACTGTCTTTTACGTTGTATGTCTTTTGGGCTTGACTAAAGGTACACTGGATGTTGTTAATCCTCAAAATCTGGAAATATATTCTGGTGTAAGGAACAGGTAGATGAGGTACGGCAAAAGTTCTACTCTTTAGTGTTACTCTTTTCACTTGCTACTGAGACACAGTGTGTGAGCGGATGAGACAAATGGCAACATTTCACAAGAAAATTTTCCCAGCAAAAATGCACATATCAAGTTCGTGTTTGCTTTTACTTGTTCCCAAGAAAGTAATTCATAATGTTATGTGTACAATATCAGACTCTTGAATTTACTGAAATTAATTTCCTTCCATTCTCACACCTTTTTCTTCACTATTATTTTTCTACACAATTATGTCCAAAATCTCCTTCTAAAAGGAATAGAAACTGCACAAAATTATTTCTGCAAGCAACCTTTTTGCCTGATTATGTATTGCAGTATTCTGAAGACTAAGAGAGGTATTTCTGATGAAATATTTGTTAAAAAAATGCAACCAACTAATTAATGGTCTTGGTTCTCACTGATTTTTTTCTAAATATTTATAATACTATTATGCTTGCACCTCTGTACTCATGGTATAGATTAGATTCACTCCCTCTCCATGATGCAGCAGGCAGGTATTGTCCCAAGTCTTAAGTATTCCTAGGGTTTTGTCAAGATATCTGTGGTCCATAACAATCCCCAGCTGCACTTAAAGATGATTTAAGGCCATGGAGGAAGCCTGAAGCAGCCACTTTGCCCAGCCCCAGCTGTGTTACATATATCTAGTTTATCTGATGACTGGTTGAGAATGTAACCAAAATATGAACCAACAGCATGAAAAAAAACTCCGCTGCTTAAAATTAGTATGTCAGAGAATTATTGCATTTTTTAAATTGCTTTCATGGGAGTTATTTTAAACTCTTTCAAGCACTTTTATTATATAGTGTATCCTTATATATTATTTTATATAATGAAGTTCTGCATATTGACACAAATTGTCTGGGGAGATCTGGAAGTGACAAAAAGTATCTTTACACTCTTCCTTCCACATCACCACCCTATTGTCACCAAGTCATCAAGATTGGAAGAGACTTTCAATATCATCTAGTTCAACTGTATGTTACATTAGTAATTTTTCCCTCTATGTGTCAGTAATACGGCAAGTTAAAAGGCAATTGAAGATGCATTTTTAAAGACCGTGACAACATATTTGTTGCCAGTTGCGTAGTATTTTCAGCCCTCCTGCTTAGAGTGAGGTCTGTCTTGGGTAATTCTCTTCTATTTAAAAACCTTCGTACTCAGGAGACTTTATGATTCTATGATGTGTTAGTTTTCAATTCAGAAGAACTTGTGCTTTTATGCATAAATTCATGTGTATATTTAAAAATAGGTAGTTTAACCCATGTGCTCTTTTTTTTAGCCTTGTCTGGCCTTGTCCTGTCTTTGTGATACTCTCTGCATCTTCCTGGGATGCTGAGTCAGCTTTGAGAATTAATCAGATCCACAAGTTCAGGTTCTTATCAGGAGGGTACTTCTAGCATATTTGTTTTGGATCACTAGCCCTGAACACATCTGCTGGGAGAGCTACTGCTAAAGTATGCTCTTTTGGCAGATACTCAGGAGCTATTCATAATTTACTTTGCATTTCTTGGAAAAAGCAAACAGGATTGTTCCAAGTTAACACCTTTATGTTAGTGCTACAGAAGAGAGCATCATAACCAGGTTCCAACTAAACCACTTCTCTTGCACTGACTAGCCAAGCTGGGCTGGCAGAGATGAAAGGTCTACTTTCCTATAGTAAATTAGGTTATAACAAATACTGCCTTAGCATTTATTCTATTCAGAGCTCTTAGTTGTTAAGTGAGGGGCAGCTATGGCTGTCCAGGTGTTCATCCTAGGAAGGGCTGTTCCTTGCTGCATCATGACAGCAGATTAAAGCTGCAGTCCAGCCCATGGAGTTCCAAGAAGCAAATGTGTGAAACACAAGAAATTCAGAAGCTTTCAGTATAAAATCGATAATAAAAATCTGATAAAAATAATATTTCTATCACCATAGACTGCTATTTTATTTTATCTTTAACGAGACAAACTTTTTTTACTAGTTTTAACATTTAATATTTTGGCTGTGTTTAGAATTTATCATACATTTTTCTCAGTAAAGTAGGTTCTGATAATAATTTTGTTCTTTTGGTACAGATTAAAGAGCATCTTGCCAAGGGGCAGAGGATGTTGGCTGGTGATGGCATGTCCCAGGTAACCAAGACACTATTGGATTTAACGCAGAGGAAAAATTTTTATGCTGGGGACCTTCTGATTTCTGTGGAAATTCTCAGAAATGTTACAGACACATTTAAAAGAGCAAGTTATATCCCTGCGTCTGATGGGGTGCAGGTAAGAGAAACATAGTAAAGGTAATGTTTCAATTAATGGAGTTTATGTCTGTATATTGCAGTATACTGCATGGCAACTGTTTTGCCCACTGAGGAAACTAAAGTCTTCTGCATGATAGACATAAGCATTCTTCACCTAAAACTAAGATCCAAGTGTAAAATAGGAAGAAGACTTAGCTACCTGTAATAAGACAAATATCCAAACCAATGCAGCAGGTGAAAAATGTAAAATACTTTCTTTCTAACATTTCGGTATCTTTGTCTTTCAAGGTTTGGTCTGATTGATAGGAGGTATTGGTGGTTTTTGGCACTAAGCATTTCACTTGTGTTCTTTGTTTGAGTTCATTTCAGTTTGGAACTAGTTCATTTCAGTTCACAATCTATCCACAATGTTATGTAATTCTGGCATTGCTTCTTCATTTCAGATAAATAAAGCTCATTAAAAGTGCACAGGAGTGATGGATAGTGCATTTGATATAAATTTTCTATTTCACATGTTAGATTAACTCTTCTTGTGCAAGAGGACAAATAAAATGCTGTCAGAGCTAAAATCACTATAATGATTTCTACATAATGGGCTGCACAACTCATTGCATAGTGTTGATTGAAATAAATATTACTCAGGACTTCTAGATAAAGATATTGGTTTCATCTATATGTGAAAATTTTAGACACTTTTCAAAGACTGTAGATTACTGAAAAAGAATACTAAGAAGGTAGCTGTGTATAATATTTATGAAGAAGAGAGCTTAGTGATCATTCATAAATTACTAATGAAGTTATTAATGCAGGTCATCTATACATATTTGTGTAAAGGTGAGCATAAATTATAAATGCACTTTGGAATAGATGCATGTAGATGAAGGGAGATATCTTGGAAAAGACATTTTTTCACAGTTACGTTTTGAAGAATTGCTATTATATTTTCACTTTTCTAGTTTTTCTATGCACAAAGAACAATTAACTTCCACAGTAAAACCAACATTTCTTGTGTTGGCTTGCAGCGAGCTGAAAATAGTACTTTTTTTTTAAAAGGTGTTTTACAAAAAGTATGTTTGCTGAAGAGTCTTTCTTTTTTTTTATTGAACAAGAGTCAGTATCTTTTCCTACTTTAATGAAGTTTTACTCTTAAGCAGGATGTTATTCACTGAAAATTTTTCATGCAATCAGCAATCTGATCGCCCAGTGTGACTTCTTTGTGGTTCACAGGGACTACAAAGTTTTCATTAGAACCAGTCTTGAGAAACTGCTAGATACGAGTGATTTTGTCCGTGGATCTAGCAGATCAAATCATTTGCAGTTTACATACATTAGAGATAATTTGATTCTTTTCCCACTGATGATAGTGCCAAAAGTTTTGTTTAATTCTGCAATGTGGAGCTGCTTCCAAAATTCGTAATAGTATTTGGGCAGAACGTGACAACATTGTTAAATTTTTTTAAAGAATTTTAATTAATAATTTAGAAATGAAGAAATTAAAAAAGTAATAATTTGGCAAGCCATATTCTGAATGATTTCTCAAACCAAAAAATATAACTATATTTCAGTATTTGCATGCCTAAACACAAAGAGTTCTTAAATCCCAGTTAAAAAAGACACTCAAACTCCAAGCCAGAAAAAATAAAGGTAACAAAAAAAAAAGAACAAACTTCAAGCTAAGGTAAAATTAAAAACAACAATGCAGAGTATTAAGCAAAGTAAGTGAAATCAGAATAAAGCACATGTTGTGCCCAGGGGATATATTAGGCAAGGTTGTTTTTACTGATTTCTAATGATATAAAATGAAATCCTGGCTCAGTAAGAAAATTTTAAAATTTACTGCCAGTTCCTGAGAAACATGGATTTTCCCATCTGTAAACGAATGTCATACTCTACCATACTTTGCAGTATTGTATTTATTTTTTTTATTTTCATTATGACGTATTTTCATACTTCCTATTTCGTCATCAAAGTAAGTGACAAAAAGGTAGAAATTAAAATTGCATGAAAATTCTTCTTTATGGAATGGCTCTATGTGGTGTTCTAATTACATTCTATTTTTTTAACTAGATAAAGAGTAGAATTTCTTAGTTGATGGATTTTGGTTTTAAAGAAATTATCAGAAAAACATGAGTGAGGTTTAAAATCCCTAAAAGTCATAATTTATCATTTTGCATGATGTTGGAATAGTAGGTTATGACGAATTATGGGCAACAGTATTTTTTAAGATCCATACAAAACCAACACTTGAATCATGACTGAGAAAGAAAAAGTATATATGTCTGAATATATTTTTTTCTACATTCCATCCATCTAGCTAGTCCTTCAAATGCCTACAATATCTAGTTTATATATCCAGTATTAATATTCATGAATAGTGCAAAAGTTGTGATTCAGAGACTCCATAACAAAAGTGAATGAACAGAAAAGTGAGATCAAATTTGAAATTTTCCAGCTAATTATCCAAAATGAAGGTGCTGCTGCCTAATGTGCTTCATAGAAAATGCCACTTGTTTAGGCAGACAATACCAAGAGCAAAATAAAGTTTTTAAGGTATGCATATTTAGTGCCAAGTTATTTATTACATGAGGTTTTTTTGCTTTTGCATCTTTTAACCGTTTTTTGCAACGTCTATGTATACTTGCACATACAATGTCAGGAACAAAAATAACCATTTATGACGCAGTTAAACAAGAACGTGTCCTGCACCAGTGACTGAAAATATCAGTAAAGTAGCAGAAATTATTGCAAGACAAGAGTCATTCAATTCTTCTGCAAGCAAGGTCTTTCATTTAATATTGGAATTATTTAAAATGCCCCCTGTAGGTACATGAGGCTATGAGATGGACACTGTACTTATGTGAGAATGATTCTACCAGGAAGGAAATACAAATTTTAAATAACCAAAATGTAAGCAACATTTTGGAACAGTATCCAGAACTGGTCTAAAAGTGCTTGCACTTCCTTCCAAGGACAGAATGGCAGGAAACTAACTCTGTTTCAGGACAGAATAGCAAAGCGAGTTGTACAATCCCCTGATGCAGCAACCAAGAGGAAAAGGGTTTCTCCCCAAAGAAGTTAGAGTAATATAATCCCTTTTATATTAGCCACAGGGACCATTGCAGTGAGTCAGGATTTAACAGGACTGTCCAGTCCTTTTTCCCTCCGTCTTCCCCCACCCACACACACATTCACTATGCTGAAGTCCAAAAGTGGAGGTGACTTAAGGCTATCCATTAATTCCTCCTAGGGAGGAATTCTTCTCTAGCTGTATAAAAGGATTTATGACAGCTTTATGCCTGCAGAGAGGGTCAAAGAATTTGGACTGGAACAGAGAACTGCAGCCATTGTATTACAGAATAAAAAATTGAAAGGAAGGAAATTAAATTAGGAAAATGTAATTGTCCATTCCTAGCTGTAACTGGCATGATCAAAAAAGCCCGGGCAAAAATAAAGGACTTCAAAATTTGGTTCTGGCTGTCCCAGCATTTTCTATAGTGACCAGTTCAGTAATATGTAAGCCCTGCTACGAGAGAATGAAGCTTGATTCTACAGGGACGTCCAGTGTTTACTGCAGTAATACCCTCAGATCACATCCATAATGCTTCTAAAATTTAGCCTTCACACCCGTCAATCAGTTTCCTAAAGAACAATGTTGTTTCTTACAGGATTAATGCAATAAACAAGAGAGTAGTCAAAGTAGGACAAATATTTTTTAACCCTTCTTCTCCTGTCACATTTTTGAAGTGCATTTCATATCTATTCATTATTGAAGCAGCAAATCCATTTGGTCATCGGTGTTTAGTTCAGAAAGGACTGGTACTGCTTTGAAAAATTGCTTTGCCTGAAAAACCTACACGCATCTCACCCTCCAGCGCTACCATAAATATGGCACCAATCAAGGATAGAAATACAGAAAAAAATATCTCAAGAAGAAATATATTCTTGTTACTAAGTTCATATACATAATTTATACTTTATTGTCAAGTGCAAAATATATATTAGATAAGTTATTGCTCATCTTTTGTTTGTGCTTGAGTCTAGCAATATTTGTAAGCTTTTCCACATATATTTCTGTCAATTATTGGTACTTTTAATGCTTTTTGCAACTAAAATAAATGTATTTATTTATTTTATAAATAAATATAAATACAAATATAAATATAGAACTATAATTAATAATAACATAGA